>PVKM010023698.1:0-20988 GCA_004027735.1 Carollia perspicillata | reverse complement strand
CCTCATCTCCTTTCCTCTTTGTGGCATCCACCCACAGAAGGAACCCATTGTGTATGGTGACCTCGTTTCTATACACTGGTATTTACTCTCACATCACAGTGCTGACGGGAAGCCTGTCGAGGCCAGGACAGCTGCACCAATTGTGGAAATGTGGACATAATTCAAGCCAGTTGGTAAATAACTCTGAGCCTCCTAAATTCCACCACCCTGCACCTCTCTGTCCTGAGATGTCCTCCCAGGGCCCCCCAACCACCCCAGGATGTAACAGCCATCGGAGGTGAGAGGAGAGGAGAGTGCAGTCATTTCCTGCGACAGCTGTAACAAATGACCACAAACGGGTGGTTTAAAATATCGGAAATTTATTCTCTCACAGTCTGGGTACCAGAAGTCTGAAATCAGTTTCACTGGGGTCAAAACCAAGGTGTAAACACAGCTGTGCCTTTGTCCGTGGCAAACCACCCTTGGACTTTCTTTTATAAGGACGCTTATGTTTGCACTAGTGTGGCCCACATAGATAATCCAGGGTAACCTAGCCATCTCAAGGTCCTTAATCTGATCACTTCCACAAAGAACGCTTTCTTTATAAAGTGACATTACAGGCTCCGAGGATTAGGATCTGACATTGATGGGAGCTATTATTGCACCTACTACAGGGGCTTGCATGGCCCTGTTCTAGAGGTCATGCCAGCATCCCCATGGATGGTGGCCTGTGTCTGTGTGTGTGAGAGAGAGAAACAATTTTCCGTACACAGTACTTACTTTGACATTGTGTAATACGCTTTGATATTTTCTTTATCATTTTTCAAAAGGGCGGGGGGCTTGCTGCAACTCATTACATTTATTTCATGACCCATTATTAGGTTGTTCATCCAGTTTGAAAAATGCTCCCCTTAAAACCTAGTAACCTCAGAGTGCCACAACCTTTCAGTGCTCGTATTTGTGTTTTTCTCACAATGGCGCTCAACCTAAATTATCACAGATTAATGAGAAAAGGAGAGAAAGCTTTAATATGTAAATAGTGTAGTATGGCACTGGGATAAAATGGACATATAGACAAATGAACAGAACAGAGAGCCCAGAAGTAAAGCCAAGCCTATGTCGTCAACTAATTTTTGAGAAGGGTGCCAAGAATATATAGTGGGGAAAGGATGGTCTATTCAGTGAGCGGTGCTGGGAAAACTGGATATCTAAATGCAGAAGAATGAAACTGAATCTTTATCTTCTACCATGCACAAATATCAACTCGAAGTGAATAAAGACTAAATGGAAAACCATAACACTTCTAGAATAAAACAGAGGAAAAGCTCCTTAACACTGCCTCCATGAAGACTTTTTTGGATGTAACACCAAAGGCCCAGACAACAAAAGCAAAAATCAAACATCAGACTAAGAAGCTTCTGCACAGCAATGGAAACCATCAGCAAAGTGCATAGGTGGCCTACAAATTGGGAGGAAATATTTGCAAACCATATTTGATAAGAGGTTCTAAAATGTATATCTAAAATATATAAGAAGCTCACACAACTCATTAGCAAAAACAACAACAAAAACCCAACCTGATTAAAAAATGGACAGAGCACCCGAGTAGACATGTTTCCTTCCAAAAGACATAAAAATGACAAATAGGTCTATGAAAAGGTACTCAATATAATCAGGGAAATGCAAAACAGAACCACAGCGAGATTTCACTTCACACCTGTTGGGATGGTTATTATAAAAAGCCTAAAATATAGCAAGTGTTGGCAAGGATGTGAAGAAAAGGGAGCCCCGGTACACCGTTGGCGGGATTGTAAACTGGTTCGGCCCTTATGGGAACCAGTATAACATTTCCACCGAAAACTACCAGATGGTCCAGCAACTGCTCCTCTCAGTACATACACAAAGGAAGTAAAATTCGTACCTCAAAGAGAATCTGTGCTCCCATGTTTATTGCAGCATTATTTACAGTAGCCAAGATAAAGAAAGAACCTAAGTGTCCATTAATGGATGATGATATTATGATGTAATACATACAATAGAAAATTACTTGGCTTTAGAAATGAGATGCTGCCATTTGCAACAACACAGATGAACCTGCAAGACATAATACCAAGTGAAATAAGCCACACACAGAAAGGAAAAAAAAAAGCCCCGTGTGATCTCACTTACAGGCGGAAACTTTAAAAGTCAGAAGCACAGAAGCAGAGAAAAGAATGATGGTCACCAAGGGTGGGAGGGTGTGGGAAATGGGGAAACTTCGGTCACGGGCACAACATTAGCCTTATGTAGGATGAATACGTCTAGATGTCGAACCCACAGCGTGGCGACCATAGTGAGTAATACTGCACTGAGTGCTGGAAGTGCGGTAGCTAGGTGAAAGGGAGATATGTTAATTAGCTCGCCCGTAGTGATCGTTTTGCTGTGGTTATGACATCAAACCATTATGCTGTATACCTAAAGTATGTACAACTTTCATTTTAAAATGTGTACACGGTGTGTTTATCATAAGCAAAGGTGAGTTGGTGTGGTGAACAAATGGGAACTTGACAGTAGTTTGGATGGCAGAAAGGGTGGGAGGATTGAGTCCTCGCGTGGCACAGCCACACCGAACTCAAAGGAGCCCACGCCATGGCAGCCTGGACCAGACCCATTCTGTGCAGAAATGTAATGCCAGCAATTTAAGACAGCGTCGTCTGCTACAGCACACGAACATTTTGTAGTGTTGTTTGTACTGCACCTGTAAGATTGTTCTGGTCTTATACATACACATGAGAGTTGTAAACCTAAGGAATTTTTAAAACCTATTTTTATATTTGCACATGCTCAGGTGATATAAAAAGAAAAATAATTTAAGTCAATCGTAGCAGAGCAATGGTGATGGGGAAGCTTCAAGGATTGTTTTCTTCTGATAAAGGAAGTAAAACATTGTTTGAGTTTCAGAGATACTTGTCTACTGCACGGGGTATAATGGGATCATGCATGGGAAAATCCAAGGACAAAAGTGGTGAGAAAAAGAACAAGAACAGCAGCAGGACATACTGCTGCTACCATTTCAACAGAGACCTTAAACTTGAAAAATAAGGATTGAATCCAGGCAGGGAAACCTGAGGAACAGATTCAACATGCATGCTTCTAGAATGTCTAGAGCTGCTCCCACCAACAGAAGTGGACAAGTGTATAGTCGACCCAGGAGGATGGTGCAAAAATGGACCCACAGGGAGAGTTTACTGCCGGTGACTCAAAGCTGGAAGACTTAACCACCCCCTAGTGAGAAGGACAGGCAGCAAGCACATAGCCTACACATTCTATCTGTTGAGGTGAGCCATGTGGGGCCTAACTTACCTGCTAGGTGTAAGTTCAGATCTGCTTTGATCGTTTTTCATGATTCCTCTGCCTCAAATATTTTAAGAAATGTCATGTGATGCCCATAGAAACCGTCCCTGCCAGTTAGACCACACCGAGGCGAGGTAGGGAACACCTGTCGGTAGGGAAGACCACACAGGCGGGTCAGCACCACACAGCTGCTGGGTCCTCTACAGCTCTCCGTTCTGAACTCCGCTCATTTGAGTATTTCTAGGTAACCTTGTTATATTCAGTCCAATATCATTATCATGTCTCTAAGTGTTGAAAGGGACAGGAAGTTCACTAAAACCCAACCTCTTGGTTTTCAGAAGAGAAACGTGAGGTCCCAAAATGGAAGTGCCTTGGTCAAGGTCACTGGCATTCACCATGGAGCAGAGACTCTAAACCCCAGAGTCCTGACTTCCAGCTCAGACTTCTTTCTGTGTCAACAGTACTCTAATTTTATTTAATGTTTATGCCTTAGGAAATACCAGCTATGTTAAATACAATCACAAAACCAACGTGTGGTCACTCTCAGGCACTTTCAGGGTCCATATATTCATTTCATGTTTTTGTGGGTTTCCCCCCCAGTTTTGGAGGAATTGTTAATGGCCTGGGAAAAGTTCACAGTACAATGGTAAGCAATGAAGAAGAATACGCAACTGTAGGTGTCATAATCCCAACTGGATTAAAAAATAGGATGGACTTGCCTATAGTGGGTTTCTTTCCCTGCTTTCAAGGTGACAGTGAGGCCCAAGATTTTATTCAAGAACAGTGGGGGAATGCATAGGGTGGGGCAAAAGTAGGTTTGCAGTTGCGAGTATGCCAGACAGAGTTTATTCTTCTTTTCATCGCATACTTTTGAATACAAATGTTCTGAGGCCCCTTTGGAATGACACACCACAGTCTAGACTGCGAAGCAGAGCATGTATCTGAGGTCCCCATTCCAGCCACTCACTGGTTATTAATTCACTTTCTTTTCTCCAAGCCTCCATTTCCTCGTCTATAAAATGAGATAGCAATGACTCCCTGGCTCCCTCATTGGAGTAATATGAAGATGAATGGAAAGCATTCAGTGTCAATAAATCGAAGCTCATTTTCAGACGCCACCTCAGAAGGTGCCAGTTAAGTCATCACAGCACGGGTTCTGTAGTGATCGAGGCGGAGGGGACGCCTGGATGCAAATCGACTTGGCGATGTGTGATTTCAGGCACAGCTACGTCCCCCTTCTGTGCTTTGATTTCCTCGTGTGGGAAATAGGATAACGATCATATCTATATTACAGGATTTTTATGAGATCTATACGAACTAATTCCTACAAACTACTGCTTGGCACATAATAATGCTTGATAACTGACGTCTTCTTCATGGTTGTATTGCGTGATGCTTTAAAAGTAAGTCAGCAGACTTGAGCGCCTCTGGAAACTGTCGTTGGAACTTCCGCACGTCTCCTGGGAATCCTTCCATTTTTAGTGCTGAAGTAGAAACAGCAGCCAAATTGGCAGTAAACCCACCTGTTGCCTACCCACCCCCCCAAGGCCTAGCTGACATCAGTGGGAGCCCCACATTGCGAGGAGGGATCAGCATTTGCACTGACCTGGCTGCTGCTGTTGACTGAAGAACAGCAGGGGCCCCAGGCCATGCCACCCCTTGTGGGGATCCTGGCAGAGCACACAGTCCAACAGGATCGGGGTGGGGCAAGACTTGGCCCAGAAAACTCACTGGCACTAGCTCTCAAAAGGTGGGAACAGGGAGTGCCCCGGATGATTCAATGGGTGGCAGGTTTCCCTCTGAGCAGCTGCCAAAAGTGCCTCCCAGGCACCTGGTTGAGAGGCAGGGAGTGCAGAGGTGGCTGGAAGGCCAGCTCCTCCGGGGCCGCTCCAGTTCCCTTCTCTCCTCTGTGCCTGCGCGCACTTGGCTCTCTCCGCCTGGAGTGTCTCTCTACCGACCTGCCCAGCAAAACCCTACTCCCCGCTCACCCTTCTTGTCCTAATTCTTTACCCAAGTCTTTGGGGAAACTTTCTGGGTTCTACTAGGCAGACTTGTGCTTTTCACAGTACATAAACTGTGTAAACATATATTTTATCCACTAGATACTTAAATCCTCCATCTTCTATGCAGTTGACCCTTGAACAACGTAGATGTGAACTATGTGGGTTCACTGATATGTGGGTTTTCTTAATAACATTTTCTTTTCTCTAGCTTATCATATTGTAAAAATACAATTATAATATTGATTCATATAACAAAAATATGTGTTAGTTAATTGTTTATGTTATGAGCAAGACTTCTGGTTAAGTTTTTGCAAACTCAAAAGTTGTTCACAAATATTCAACTGCACAGAGTTTGGTGCTTGTAATCCCCATGTCGTTGAAGGGCTAATGTATTTCTATCTTATATGCTCCTTCTAGTAAGACACGTTACCCATGTTTATATGGTCAAGCCACTTAGGATACCCATCAATAGGATTTACCCCAGCCCTGCACACAGACCCTGTCAGAGGGATGAATCCTGAAGGGCGTGTTTCTGCCCTGTGATTATGTTTCCAGCCATAGCTGAGTAAACAAGGGAGCTAGTCTCCAGGTGGTGAGTGACCTGTGGTGTGGGTCAGGTCAGGCCAGGGATCTGAATTGGGAACGACTTCAGCAATGAGCAATAGGAACTCAAGCTGAAATTATGACCTACAGAGAACCTGATGTAGTAGATGCCGTATTGTGCTCCCCGCGTCCCATTCGGGAATGAAGGATTTATTTCCCCTTCTGCTGGGAGTGTGCCCTTGACAGCCCTCAGGTGTCAGCTCTCTTTGGGAATGTCTCTGTTGAAGACATCCCCCGCCCTACCTAAGATTCCCAGGAAGCTCATATCCAAAGGCTGGTTGATCCCAAAGCAGGGTGAACCTCAGGAAAAATTTGAAATGCCATCATAGCTTCCAAGTAACCTTGTGTGGTTGGCCAGGGCCTTTGTCAATGCTAAGGGTCACCAACCACCCTGGTTTGCCTGGGACAGAGTGAATTCCAGGGACCTTTCAGGGCTAAACCCTGGGAAGTCCCAGGCTAACCAGGACATGTTGGTCATGCAAGGCAAGGCTGCACTGCAGCTCAACTTCTCTGTCCACTCAGTTCTATCAACTTCTTTCCCCTTTCACGAGTGGCATGCCCTGATAAACCTCCAGCCTGCTGATCTCCATCTCAGGACCTGCTCCCCAGGGGACCCAACATGCGACGGTGCAGAAGCTAGGACATGAAAGCTCAAGTTGTGAGGCATCAGAAACTCTGAGTAAGCAGAAGCTGTAAGATGTGTTATAGGAAGTCCAGAATTCACTCGACGTTGGGACTGAAAGGACATATCAGAGACAGTATTTGTGTCAAGAGGAGCTGAGAGTCCGAGAGTCACCTTGAGTCTCTAAGAAATAGATCTTTCTTTCTTTCTTCTTCAAAGATTCTATCTATTAATTTTTGGAGAGGGGGAAGGGAGGGAGAAAGAGAAGGAGAGAAACATCAATGTGTGGTTGCTTCTCACGTGCCCCCTACTGGGGACCTGGCCCACAACCCAGGCACATGCCTTGACTGGGAATCATACCGGCGACCCTTTGGTTCGCTCGCCAGCACTCAATCCACTGAGCTACACCAGCCAGGGCTCATTCTTTCATAGCTGCTATCATGAACTACAATACTTTGCTTATCAGTTTATTATTGCATATTTGTCTGAGCCTACAATGTTTGCTGTGTATTTGACGATTGATTAAACCCAGAACTATCTGTTAACCTCAAGCTACATGAAGACTCTCCTGTGATAATGTCTGACCATAAATTTATGCATCTGCACTTCCCATATTGCTCACTGCATTCCTACAATAAATTCTCTGCTTATTTGAAGATGGTTAAGGTAGATTTCTCATCTCTGTATTTGAAAGGATAGCACTTCTGCATCATCAAGGGATTTGTTTGTGGGCCACAAGTAGACTCTGGAAATCTTAAGGAAAAGAAACAAACTTGCTGGAATGACATTAGGGGTTCCCCAAATCAAAGACTGTTGAAAAATGGGCAAGAACAAGAGGATCTGCCACCAACATCACGATGGCTATAACCTCCAGTCATACCAAGGTTCTTACACACTATCGAGACCCCAGGTCCCAGGAGAGCATCTGACTGGCTGGGCCTACCCTGCACGAGGTGTAGAAAAAGGAGAGGAGAGGAGCATCTAGCCGTGTGGCTTCTGTGCTGTGAGAGCCGTCCCAAACACGTAGCATGGGTGATTTCTCAAAGGAGGGAGTGATTTACTAAAAGCACATTGGGGATCAGGTCTGGAAGCCAAACAACAACGTATGTTCACTTCAGTGTCTATTTCCCTCCTAGGCTAAAAGCTTTTAAGGCAGGAACTATGAATTTCCATCTCGTCTTCCAGATGACTGGTGCCTGGTGTTCAATAGGTGCTTCATAAATGTTTTTTTAAGAAATTGCAGATTAAATGATCTCCTTCATTCAAAGAATTAATACATATAGAAAAGTTGGCACTTGCCCCCTCAGGAATGCAAAGATGGACACATACAACAGCAATTCTTAAGTGCTTTAAAATCCAGAAGTGGGATTGGGGCATATAGGCAGTGTATATGTACCATCTGTGACAGGCACACAATAGATGACAGGTGTGCCTCCATCCATGCACTGAGTGTGGGCACATGGACTTCTGTCATTCTGTCGCTCTACTTGTGTTGTTGTCAGGAGTGGAATCCTCAGTCATCCTGTGATCCACCAAGAGAGTGCCTGCTGGTAAGTAAAAACTAGGGACTGTTTTTCCCTGGTTCCCGATACCACTTTGGTTGCCTTTTCTAAAGCAATCACATGAAAACCTGTCTCCCAGGGGAAGTTTAAGCAGCCTATTATTCAGAGATGGGGAGGATATATTAACACGTTCCTGAGTTAGGGCCGTGGAAAATCAACTGTGCTTCTCGGCTGGCTCCTTCCCCTTCCCACCAAAGTGGGTGGGGGGTGTGCACTGCCCAGACCTCAGGGTGTGCCACGTGGGGCTCCAGATCCCGCCGCCACCCCCCCCACGCCAGATGCTCTGTCTTGTCCTAATGCTCCCTCTCTTTTCTCTTCCTTTATTCTCTCTCTCCTGAACTCTTTCCTCCTAAATAAGTCCTGGCGTGCTCACTCCACCCCATTTTTCCGGGACATACTGTGCTTTTCTCAGAATTCACTGAGTCTCACATCCTCTTTTGTGTCTTACAGTTTTCCTTGTCCTGGAACCTGCCTGTGAGTCAAAGGCTTCTATTTCTCCTGATGGTGGAGAAACTTGATCTTAGAGTCAAAAGCTAGAAGGGTTGGGAGTGTTTCCCACTCCTAATGACACTTGACTTTGTTCCAAGCATCTAACCCAAAATCTATGTATCTTTTGCTACTATAAGTCCTGCTGAAAAACCTCATGTTTAGACAAGATAGTTATGCCACCCCGGATGATAAAACTTTAATTCACTATCCTTAAAGGACATTTATCCACCTTCAAACTCTGAGTTAGATTGCAAAACCTTTTCTATCAATCTGACCGTGAAGGCCTCTGTCCTAGCACTTCTTTCCTGGGTTTCTTCCCAGCCTGTGGCATGGGGGCTGGGGGATGAGAAGACTGTCCTCACACTCACATATGTATTCAAGTGAAAGACAGGAGGAAAGTTGTGTCAAGAGCAGCTAGCTGTCTCCTAATACATTTCCCCCTTTTCTATAGTAAAAACACACCTTAATTTTTAGCTAGCCACACACTGCCCAGAATATAGCCTGCATTTTCCAGCCTCCTGTGCAGCTAGATATGGTCACATGACTAAATCCTGCCCAATGGATATGAGTGAGAGTGATGCGTGCCATTCCTGGCTGACATCCTTAAAGGGAAGGGCAGAGGTTTTGTTTTCCCCAGTTCCCCCCACCTCACCCTCCTTTCCCACTGGCTGGAGAGTGGACATGGAAATACATTGAAGGGGAGCAGAGTTTGCCACCCAAAATATACAGCTTTGAGATATTGATTATTTAAAGTGATTATTTTTAAGAAACAAAAGACTCAGGAATAATCTTTGATCTCCCCCCTTAGTACCTACAAGGAATTTAAGATGGAGCAGCTGCTCCAGGCAGGGAGGTGTCATCATAGACAACTGGGGCTCGATCCAAACTAGTGTGTGAGAGACAGGGAGGAGCCCGGCCAGGCCCACATGATCAAAGTCCTCTCTGTTTCGAAATAGCCCGACAAATATTTGTTTACTAAATATTAACTGTTTTCATCTCCTTACAAATTGCTCTACTTCTCTTTGAAGCTTTAGACACTACTTCCCCCTCCTTAGTCTAGAGCGACATATATAAGTAATTTTGTTTTACTATCTTTGGAAGTTGTGTGTTTATGGAAATGCCCCATGTTCACATATTAGAACTTGATTTTCTCCTTGTATGCTGCCTTCCACTGTTTTAATTACTTGACCAGCCAGAAGAACTAAGAGGAAAAGAGGAAAGTTTCCCCACGCCCACAAAATCATCTCAGCTCATGTGCACAAGGGCAACATCCTAGGAGTGGTGGAGCAACAAGGCAGAAGGAGTCTGGGCCTCTGATGCAGGGGAGTTGTTGTAGCAGCCCTTTACTCTTTATGTCCCTGAAACTGTTCCTGAAAAAGGAAATGAATTTCTAGTGTGTGTATGTCACTATAGGCTTCAGCTTCTGCTAGATCGGCTGTTCCTATATCCCAAGGGTCAGTCAACTATAACTTGCAGGCCAAAACTGGCCCACCACCCGTTTTTGTAAACACAGTTTAACTAGAACTCAGCTATACCCATTCACTTGTGTATTGTCTATGGATATCATGGCAGGTTGTAATAGAGACCATATGGCACACAGAGCCAGAAGTATTTACTATCTGGATCTTTACAGCAAAAGTTGGCCAGCTCCTGCTCTATTCAATGAATTTATATTTATACCAAAATACGAATGATGGTTACCTCAGGATATTTTTCTGTCTCCTTATGTTTCTCTCATTTGATCACTCAATCTTTCTCAAAAAACAAAACAAAAACAGAAACAAATCTTTGCATGAAATGGGTAAATTTACTCTAGATTCCACCTTATATAAACCAACAAACCCACATTTTTATTGTCACTCTTTTCCCTGCCAGAAATATTTGAGCCACTTGCCAGCTCTTACAAAAATGCTGGATCTTGTGTTGTATCTAGTAGGATAACTTTGATTGCTTGTAGCCAGAATTCAACTTAATGGGGATAATTTATTGGCTCTTTCTCTCCATCTCTTGGCTCTGCTCATCTCTAATAATCTATTCCTTAAATGGGCTCTTTGTGCCCTGAAAATATGGCTGCTGGAAGGCTGGAGTTTGCAACCTTCTGGCTAATCCATAAATGTGTCCACATATCAAATTTCATAGACGATCCTTCTTGGCCTGCTTGAGTCAAAGTTTATGTTGAACCTAGCATTGTATTTAGAAGAAGGGACTGATTTGATCAGTTAGGCGATGAGGTTTAAGGTCTACACAGAATGGATTTCTCTGAGGAAGATGGTTTTATTACCTAGAAAGGAATAAGGTGGAGCAGGGGGAGGAGCACAGGAGATTAAAGCATAACAAAACAAAACAAACAAACAAAAGACAATAGATGCTCACTCCAGTCAACTTGGGGTTCTTGTGTAGAGTTTTGTTTGCTTCCGGATGTGCGATGTTACATTTATTTAAAGGCTAATGTGCATCTCTGTTGTCTGATTTGGATGCCAGTTGATTATGGTTGAAATTACTATACCAAGCTCAGCACATCACAAAGTATATGTGAACTGTGAATCGCATTTCCCAACCTTTTTTTTTTTCATTTTAGTCAAGACTATAGTTTACAGAGTCTAAATGTCTGATTGAAAACTGAAATGTAGGCAACAGCCAGCTTTCTCTAAATAGCAGGGTGTAGCAAGGCAGAATCCTGCAGTAGGAGACAGAGGGTGGTATAAGCAGTTAGCAACGTGGATTTGAGGCTCCAATCTGCTTCTTGGGTGGTCATAGCAACTTATTTAGTGGGTGCTTTTGTTTTGAGACTCAGTTTACTTTTCTTCAAAATGGGGATGACAAACTTGCTCTCTCATAATTATTTTGAAAATTAATTCTTTCCTGCCAGTTGGCTTTCAATTATTTGGGCACAAACTTGTCTCCACAATTTGGCTCTTCTTGACAACCCGCAGAAGAGCATTTGGCAAGAGAAAATTTGTGGATGAAGTAAAATTTGGAGGTGAAAGAGCAGGACAGCCAACTGGCCTCAGATCCATGACATTACTGGATTAAAACTTTGCTCGTGACCACGTTGCTTGATGCTTCAGGTGAGTGCTTGGAAGCTATCATTTTCAGTAGGTTTTGAAAGGGCTCCCAGGAGGAAGTCAATCATTATGTTAAATTACTGCTTCGGTTAGTACCTACTTTTGAAGATGGTAGATCGTTTCTTCTTCATTTTTTTAAATTCATGTTCATTCATCTCAGTCTAATCACATAGGGACTGGGGGAAGATAATAGCTGGGCCATCTCAAGAATTCTAAATTACATTCTTGCTTCTAAACCACAGTACCCATGCCACACTTCAATCTGTCTATGCCTCAACTGTCTCATCTACAAAGTTGAGATGATGCGCTTGTATAACCTATTGGTTTAAGAAGCTGGCATATGCCAATTAGGACACAAAGAGATGAGCCAGAGCCTTCAAACAAGATGGTATCAAGCAATAAGGTGCCAAGGTCAGGATGAAGGCAAACAGGTCCAGAAACTTTAAGACACCTACTGTTTGGACAGTAGGAAAGGCCGTAAGCATTTACACATTTCACTAAAGTGCTATGAGGACTAAATCTGTAGTTGAGAAGAAACTGGGCAGAGAGAGAGCTATTTCATGTCTGGATGTACTATAGGAGGCTCTGCTGGACCGTGAAGAACAAATATTTACTCTGTTGCCCCAAGGGGGTTTACTGTAGGGGAGCTTAGCTAGTAAGAAAGCACAGAAGGTCAATAGCAGCTGAAGAGCCCGCCCCGTGGAAGGTTGCTCAGGACATCACTCCGTTCCAGGTCCCAGCAGCAGCTCTAGTGGTTCATCCCTCAGGTGATTCAGCTTTCCCTTTGTTGCTTCGACTTAACTGAGTCTGTGTCTACTTTTCTCACTGACATTTGGCTCCCTCTACTTTCTGCTCAAGCTCATGCTTCTTGCTCACTCATGGCTTCTGCCTCATGACATCTGCTTACGGATTCTCTTAAATGCTGGTTCTTCCAACTACTCTCTTTCTATGTGGCTCAAATTTAAACTTTCCTAGGAGGACCTGCCTATAAAACAGATGTCTGTGGCTTAGGCACAAAGCCCTATTCAGTCATTTGTAGCCAGCATGGTTGGGTCTTATTATCCAAAGCATGGTATCTTATGTATAAGCTATGAAGAGAAGGCTCTATCTACATACCTCTCAGCTGTTTTAAGCCTTCATACCATCTCCAGTACGTGAATATATTTATTTCATCTCTGCTTTCATCACGAAAGAGTCAAGGCTGTTACACTGATAATTCCACTGTAATGTATGGAAGGTAGAGTATACCATATGTGAGGTGGCGAAGTGTTCTGTGGAAACTCAGGGAGAACGCTGATTTGAAACTGGTGATTCAGGCCCTGGCTGGTGTAGCTCAGTGGATTGAGTTCGGGCCTGCGAATCAAAGGATCGCGGTTTGATTCCCAGTCAGGGCACACGCCTAGGTTGCAGGTCAATTCCCAGCAGGGGACATGTGAGAGGCAAGCATACGTTGATATTTCTCTCCCTCTCTCTTTCCCTTCCCCTCTAAAGATAAATAAATAAAATCTTAAAAAACAAAAACAAAAAAAACTGGTGATTCAGGGTCTTCACGCGTGAAGTGAAAACAAAGCAGAGCACTGAAGAATGGATAGCATTTTGATAGAAAAGAGACAATGAGGCAAAGAAAAACACCAACAAAAGTTTGGGGGTCATTGGTAACTCATCAGTTTGAGTAGGTTGGAGGCTTCCATGGGGGGTGGGGAGGGAGGGAAGGAGGGGATCTGAACCTAACACTTTAAATTCCATGCTAGACAGTCTGAACTTTACTTACTGGCCCGACACTGGAGGAGTCATTAAAGGTTTCCAGTCTGGGCAGGGAAGGGGTTGGAGCTGTTTTTAGGAACAGTCTTCTGACAGCTGGGAATATAATAGGTTGGAGAGAGAAACAATGGAAGACAAGGAGGTTATTATTGCCCCACTAGGGTGTGTCAGAAAATGAGATGAGATAATAGATGTGAAACGCCTCTCCAAGGTAGCAAATAACAGCTTGTGGTTATTGAGAGTTCACTCTGTGCAGCTAGAGAATTTCTTAACAATATTTTATTTAACACAATGGTGATATTATAAGGTAGGTGTTATTAGTCTTAGTTTACATATCATGACACTGAGACTCACCAATGCGATAACCTGTTAAAGATGCCATGATAGTGAGTGCTAGAGCTAGAATTTGCCCTCAGGTCTGGAAGACTTCAAAAGTCGTGCTGACTACTCTGGACTGCTTCCCAAAGTCATTCATTGGCAATTGACTTAATGAAGGGGGCAAGAAAAAGAGCAGTGTCAAAGAGAATGTCAAGTTTTCAAGAGTGGGTGATAGGGGGACCATGGCAGTGCTGTGGATAGAAGTCAGATAAAGGAATACCTTTTTCTTGGGAGCTGGGAATTTAAGGGGACATTTTGGGAAATGAGTAAGGTTGTGAGCTTATTTCGACCTTACGTTAAAGCAAAATATGTGAATCACTTAAACAGAAGTGGAAAGTAGTGGACATAAAGAGATCCGGAGGCTTGGCATGACAGAAGTGGACCAGTCAATTACTCCATCTTTTTTCTTGCATTCAGACTAGCGTAAGTGACCACACTGTTTGCCCCCTGTACCTTGGCCACCTTGCCCTACAACCTTGACTGACCTTCCACACCTGCCTGCTGGCACTAAACAATGTCAAGCTGTGGGCCCAAGCTACCCACTCTGCTAGAGGACAGCCCTGCCTACAGCCTTAGGGAGGAGGTGGCAGCCATGTTTCCACATGATTCTCACCCACTTGGCCACAGGTGGCTGGAGAGGAGCCAAATCACGGATTGACCAATAATCCATGCCGCACCTGATGGGTGATTAATGCTGAAGAATGAGCTTCTTTCAGAAGAGGTTCCTTAGTTCTTCACACAGATCAACATCTGGTGGAACTCTGTCTCTAATTCTCCAGACCTGTCTAACTACCGACTAAATAGTTGACGTTTTAAGGGCAGGGCTGAGTCCTCCCGGGTCCTACATATCATTGCATCTTCCAGGTCCAGCACAGGGCCTGTCACAATGAGACACTGAGTAAATGCAAATGGATAAGTGTACGTTAAGTCTCAGCTGTGGACATAGCTTTGGCTTAAATCAGGATATAGAATTGTGTATAGTTGTTGCTTGTACTTTTATTGCTTGGCTAAATAGTTTATTTTATGAAGTTATGACAGTCATTTCCATGTCTATCATCCCTAATAATTATCATAAATGCTAATAATACCAGACACTTTGTCGAGTGTTTTGTGTGCATTAGATTGTTCTTTTACTCCTTCACAGCAATAGCAAGCATTAATCTTCTTACAATGCGAAGTCAGTCTGACGCATCTCTGTTATGTAATACTCATCTCCTATCAGGTGATTGATTAGTATATGTGCGTACTATTGAGTTGAATTCTCTATTCCCAACTTGGCCAACATGTGTTATAATATTTCACATTACATTTTACATAATGTGTACTACAGAGGGGTCTAATGTTGGTAGGTATAGAGATATAATACTGAGGAGGATTGTCAGAATTTGGGGTCGCAGGGGGCAGTCTAGTAAGATATCTGGGGTTAGAAACATCAGAACGAGGTGGCAGGGCTGCAGGAAACTGCATGCACTGTTTTGTGATCATGGAAGGTGGTTGGCAAGACGGGGAGTGGGGCTGTCACGTGGGCGGGAATGCTGGGGGAACCTCACGGAGGACTCTCCCCACTTGGAAGGCCACCTTGCTCTCTAGAGCGGTGTGAGCAGCCCTCCACTTCAAGATATCAAGGTTTCTGCCTCCACTGGCATTTAGTGGGTGTTGCATATCCAGTAGTTAATTTTTGACTGCTTGACTTTTTCTCTGAAAATGTAGTATTGTTTTTCTGGAAAATGGTTGTGACTTTCGATGTGTGGGAAGTCAGAGTTCTCAGTTAAAATCAAAGCCATTGTCATCCCAGGGTGTACCTGGGTCTGGCTTACGCAAAGGCACCTTTGCAGTACTTCTCTGGGCACCTCCTGGAATCGAACTCATCTTGAGGGAAGAGAACCCAAGGCCCAGATGTGGTCCACAGCAGGTGTTTTAGTCTGAATTGAGCAGCCTGCGTCCCAGGGCCTGTGTCACAGAATTCTTTCGGGTTCAGAATCTATGTGAGCCCTGGAAGCCCAGGTCATAATGAGCATTGGGACCCGTATTTGCAGAGTGCCATCCAGGAGGAACAGAGGTCTCTCCCTAGAAGAAAGTGGAGCACTTTCATGCCACTTTGGGCTTTTTGGGCAGCTTTGGCAGTGTGTGACTTCACAGGCAGCAGTCACTGTGGGTAGTGGCCTTGGCAAAAGCAGGAGGTCAGTAACACAGTGGCTTTCTGGAACCCCGTGTGGCCCGATCCTGTCTTTGCACTGTTTGGTGTGCCTTCTTGAACACAAGGAGCTTCTGCTGTAGTTCCTTCTAGGAATCCAGAGTTACGGAGAGAAAAAGGGTGTACACCCCAGGGAGCTGAGAAGACAGTCATACCAGACACCTCCAAAGGACTCCCAGAAACTGCTGGGGGGACTTTACAGATAGAGGAGGCTAATAATATAGTCTCCTATGAAGATAAAGTGTCCTGCAATAACAGATTGGAAAAAATTACAGAAATAGTGTGACCTATTTCCCCCAGGCCAGCGCTCCCTGTGAGACTTGGCTTCCACACAGATTAAGATCAGGCAAGGTGTTCTTTGCCCAGCTATTCACAGCCTATCTGGCATTCCATATAATGAGGACAGGATGCAGGCAGCAACGGTGGACCAGTCTTCTGACATCAGCCCCGCCCATTTACTGGCTTGACGACCTGTCCGCTGAGTGCAGCCTGTCAATGTGGCCACACGAGTCAGTCCGTGAGAGCCTGTCGACATGAGTGCATGTGCATTTTCAGTGCTGATAGCACAAACCAGAGATGTTGGATTGCAATACTATTGAATGAGAACTTGATGAAAATTTGGAATTTTGAACTAAGGGCTAATTTTGGTGTGGTTTTATTTTGAAAAATTAAATTCGTCATGCCTGTTTATCTTTAACAGGATGTTTAAAAGGGACTCTCTCTATCCCGGAGTTTTTCAGAAGCTTCGAAAGCTGAGAACAGTGTAACGATTGCCCAGTACGGCCTCATTGGAGCAAGGGGCCAGACCCCCAGGCCACACATATTGAGAAATGACCAAGCTTGATCTGCCAGCTTTTGCCCAAGAGCCATATGCCTTGGCTGTAGGAGAAGAAAGACGTGAGGAGGTCAGGAGAAAAAGAATTCCATGGGGTGTATCATGGGGGTTCCAGGCATTTCTGTGCCCACTTCCTGCAGGTTGGGAAATCAGTGTGTTCCTGTCACCTTCAGCTAGGGGAGGAGGGCTTTTGGAGAGCCACTGCAGAGATGGGCAAGAGTCTGCTGAAGCTTAGGGATCCAGGGACTGCCGTCTGACTCTCACAGGGAGAGTCTGAAGGCCAGGGGCTGGGCTGACCACCTTCTCGCTGACAGCAGAATGAAGGTAGGTGGTGGTATCTGAGTGAGCTGCACTGTTGGCAACAGGGGACCCCTGGGACGTGGCTCCTGAAGGAAGCTGGCCTGGGGTTATCTTCAAAGAGAGCTTCAGTGGTCTTACAGTGTGAGAGTCCCTAGTTGCAGATGGAGCACCCCTTCCAGTTGGTGTAAGCAGGAGGGATTTGGGAGAGGGCATAAGTGACTGACAGAAACTGTGGAACAGGTATTAAGTCAGGTCTTCTGGGAGAAAGTCTCAGAACCTCCCCCAGGGATAGAACTGCTGCTGGCCCTCTGCTGACTCTAGGCCTAGCTGTACCTGCCATCGCCCATGTCGGTGCATGATGCCAGGCCCACCTGTGCCCACCCGTCTGCATGCCAGCATCTCATGTGGTGTCTCGGGCTAGCAAAACCTTTGTCACATGTCCATGCCCTAGCACCATGGGAACTGGAAAATGTTACATTATGAATTCTCCCTTGGAAAGCTGGGGCTCCTACTGTGGGAACTGGAAAAATACAAGAGGTGTGCCAAGGACAGTTGTCCACTTACCTTCATGGAAGGGTTGGCTGCTGGGAGTCACAGCAGAGGGGCCAGTTCTATGCAGTGAGCCAGGGGATAGGCATTGCCTAAAACAGAAGAGCTGGCTGTGAAGGTGCCAGCAGGAACTTTTCTAAAGAGACAGCAACAGCCCTGGCTGCTGTGGCTCAGTTTTGGAGCATTGTTTAGGAACTGAAAGTTTGCTGGTTCGATTCCCAGTCAGGACACATACCTAGGTTGTTGGTTCGATCCTCGATCCCCAATCCCTGGTTCAGGTACATACAGGAGGCAACCGATTGATGCTTCTTTCTTGCATTGATGTTTCTCTCTCCCCCTTCCTCTCTCTCTCTCTAAAGGCATTGAAAAAAAGAATGTCTTTCAGTAAGGATAAAAAAAATTAAAAATAAAGAGACAGCCACAGCTCCAGTAGACCGTGAGCTAGCTGTGGGCATCTGCCACGTGCCACAGAGCACCAAGGCCCTTTTACGAGTGCTTCATTTAAGTAAGTTCTTTTCTCCACCTCCTCCTCAGGCCCCCCTGTACTAGACCTTGAAAGTTCATAACCAGCAACTAGTGAATGAGGAGGAGGTGGCGTAAGAAGGAAAGAGAAATTGACCACATCCCCTTACCTACTCCAGACTGTATTGGGAAATGGGCAAAGTTTTAACCAGGTGAAAGCCTATAGTTCCTCCCCATCCCTGGCTTTATTAAGATACAATCGACATATAACATTATGTAAGTTTAAGGTGGACAATGTTTTGCTTTGGTGCATTTATAAACTGCAAAATGATCACCACTATATTAATTAACTACTGCTTCCATCCTGACACAGAGTTTCTCTTTTGTGGTGAGAACATTGAAGATCTATTCTCTTAGCAGCATTCAAGAATGTGAGACAGTGTTACTAGCTGTAATCACCATGCTGTGCATTAAATCCCCAAACTTGTTAATCTTATAATTGCTAGTTCATACACTTTGACCAATATCTCTCCATCTTCCCACCCACAGCCCCTGGTGACTGCCACTCGACTCGCTATGTCTCTGAGTTTGGCTGGTTTAGATTCCACACTTAAGTGAGATCATGCCACAGGTACCTTTTCTCTCTCTGGCTTGTTTCACTTCGCATAATTTCCCCAAGGCCCATCCAAGTAGTAAAAGCCTTTTGCTTTGATTATTTATTTGCTACCTTAGATTGGTCTCTTTGATGGTTGAAAACAACGTGATGACTTTTCAGTATCTAAGAATAATGGGGAAAGCTCTGGCCCCTGAGGTCTCACCTCAGAGCAGGGAAGGGAGCCAGAGAGAAAGCCAGCTGGGCAAGGGGAGGAAGGATAAAATGCATTCTGCCTGCCCTCTGGCAAGCCTGGTTTATCCAGCCAGCTGGGTATAAGCATTATTATTACACAAGCATATTTATTATTGCTTCTGTTTATTTTATTCAATTTTAGTTTGTTCATAAAACCAATTGAGAGTTCAGGAGGAAATATGGAAAAAAGATAAAGGCAAGAGAGACATTCACAGTTTAGGATTGCCGGTGTTTTTAATCCCCAAAGGCTGGTTGTTGAAGGTCAAGAATGAGAGGGATCTGCCCTGACCAGTGTGGCTCAGCTGGTTGGGCACTGTCCTGCAAAACAAAAGGTCACTGATTTGATTCACGGTCAGGGCACATGCCTGGGTTTTGGGTTCCATCCCTGATCAAGACGCATATGAGAGGCAAGCGATCAGTGTTTCTCTCTCACATCGATGTTTCTCTCTCTTTCTTTTCCTCTCTCTAAAAATAAATAAATAAAATCTTTTTAAAAAAGAATGACAGCAACCAGCCTGGCAGTGGAGGCAACTTCCTGGACAAGGAGCGACTTAATAGTGCCCCTGCACCATCCTCTTTACAGTAAATGCTATCGTCTTGCCTGCTCTGAAGGCCCCCCCCCCCCCCGAGGGTGGTGCAATCCCTCCACCTTACGGAGCGGGAAACGGAGCCCCGGGCAGGGTAAGCAGCCTGTGGAGGATCACAGGCCCTTAAATAGCTCTGGTCTTACTCACTGCCCAGCTGCTTTGTGCCGGGCCATAGCTGTGTCCCTCTGACTGCTTTAAGAGGGCGCTTCTCTCACCATGATACGTGTTGGCTTTTATCGAGCACTGACGACATTTCAGTCACTGTTCTGTGCACTTCATAATTTTCTCACTTACTATTCCCATCAGCTCCACGAGATAGGTGCTATGGTTATTCTCATTTTACAAGTGCAGAGAGTTAGGCAAACTTGCCTGAAAGCCACACAGCCGGGGAGCGGGGGAGTGGGGATTTATAGTCAGGCAGCCTCGAGCTGCAGGCAGGCCCTTGGCCACGGTGTTGCACCACCTGGAGCGCACCGGGGCTGCGTCTAAAGGAAAAAGGGCCTGCCCTCTGGCTTCCCAGGCGTAGGGGAATGAGAGCAGGAACAGTCTTCCTTCTTCCGCCCCCTCCTGCTCTGCCTGCTCCCCGCTGCTCTCCTCCCATCTCAGTGAGAGGGGTGCAAGGTGCATCAGCCCTTCCATCTGAGCCTGGGTGCCCTCTCTCACTCTCCTCTGGGACTTCGTTCCTTGTAAACCTCTGTACGATGCCTTCTACCCTGACTTAAGAGCTAGTTAGTGACAGAGGACCGTTTAAGAAAGAAGCTGCCTCAACAGGTCATGTTGCCTGGACAGGGGGCCATTTGGGGAGGCCAGGCCTAATGAGGAAGCAGACAGAAATGTAAAGTGCTCACTAGAGGATATGAATAAGGATTTGCTGGAGGGCAGAGGAGGGTCTGGACTACCTGACATGGTGAAGCAGAAACCAAGTGGAAGAAAGAACCGAAGAGAATTCTTTGAAGGTCAAGACATTTTTAAGAAAAGGACTCTCTTCCAACTCCGTGGTATTCTGTAGCGGGCTGTGATGTCACATCTCAACCCTGGACTGAAGCCGGCCACACACCATCTAGAACTGGTGGCACTTCACAAAATATAATATCCTCTGCCTGGAAAATTAAATTCCCACACTTCTAAAATAAACAAAAACAAACAAGCAAACAGAATTAAAAAAACAAAACTACCTCTGGACCTCCAGAAAGATCCACATGCTAGAGTCAGTTTGAATTCCAATACCCCTCTTACAACCATAGTCAGGTGACCCGACCTCTCTGCATAGTGTGGTGAATACTTCTCAGCTCTGAGAGCTCTGTGCGGGCAGAGGAGATAACCATCAAGGACTGAGCAACTGCTGCTTGAACACCTCTTGAGTAGAAGGCACGAGGGGTAAGTTCTGCAGGATACAAAGATAATGAGATAGAGATGATG
>PVKM010023697.1:0-20984 GCA_004027735.1 Carollia perspicillata | reverse complement strand
TATGTTCTCCTCTGAGGTTCCCATAGCAACAAAATCCATACTTCGCTGATAACACATATCCCACATTATTGTAGTAAGAATGCTTCGGCTGTCTCCCCACTAGACTGTGAGCAAGTATCTTGGGAAAAGGGAGTGGCTCATTAGCCCAGTTCCCTCAGACATTGGCTTGTACTTGGCCCTCAACTTTGTTAACAAGTACATGAATGAACGCCTCTTTTTCCGGGGATCATTAGAAGCAATAGATTTTTATCCATTCAATCCATCTAACAAGGTTTGGTCAATGAATATAGACTAAGTGGTTTTTTTAAGGTTTTCTTTGTATTGTCTTCATTTTCTGTTTTTTAAATCTTTAGAATTTTACAGCTCTTGTAAATGTAATACTTGAAAGTAACATTTCAGAATATTAGGAGAGACCTTCACTCTTTAAAATATAAATAAAGATATAAAATATAAAAAAGATATAAAACAAGAATTTGGATAGCAAGCTGTTTAATGGAAGGTGTCCCTCCTGTCTTCCTGTTGCAGAAATAAAGCATGATTTTTTTGGTAGGATTTGTTAACAGCACCCATATTCTACAAGATCAGCTCCTTGGCCTGGTGTCCAAAGCTTCGGTAATCTGACCCCGAATGACTTTCGCAATCACATTACCCACTAATCTTTGATACCACTTTTTGCTGGTTCACTTAGATCTGTCCTCTCATATTCCTACTTATTCTACTTGACTCTCAATGGCTATTTGCAGTCTGAGGAGTTACATCTTCTAATTTCTGGAAAATTCTCCATTATTGTATCCTAGGATATCATCTTACCGCACTTTGTTCACATCTTTGGAATTTTTGTGAGACAGTTAGAACTTCTGTGATTTCTAACTATACATACAAAACCACCAGCTGCAGAGCCGATGGAGGCAGATGTGAGTGCCTCTGCCTCTCCTCCCCTTGCATCTTGCAGCCCCTCCTGCGGTCTCTCCAAGAAACACAATTTGAAAACCACTGCACTAGAGAGATGTTTAAGAAGTAGAATCAGAGTTTCCACCCACTTTATTTAATTAACTGTTCGAGTGTCCAGTAATCTGTAGTGTCAAGTTATTCTTCACTATCTAAAGTAAATCTCTGCAAGAGTTCATAAGGGGCCCTGCTTTGTTTCTTTAGGCATCAAATAAATATTGCACTCAATAAATCTCAGTGTGTCTCTAGCGCCACAGCCATACATCAAAACCCGGTTAATTACAGTCTTGTGTCAGCACATGCTGATCCTCTGTTTCCTGAATCAGTCTGGGTCTGATGACTTTGGATCCAGTGCACAAACAGTTCAACATTTCCAGATCTCATCTATTCTCTTTCTACATCATCCCTTTAGAAGAATCATCCACCTACGTGTTTTTAATCTCTAGCTATAATTGCATGACTTTGTACAAATATCAATAGCTAGTCCTGACTCTATCTTGAGCTCCAGACTTGCAGTTCTACTGAACATATTTAATTAGGTTCTGGAAACAATGAACATTATCCCTCTCCAGCCCACACCTATGCCTTTTCCAGTTTTACTCTCTGAGATGAGTACATTGGCACCACTTAATACATACCCAATCATTACTTTTTGCTCCTCCCTCACTCCCCACCAAATTACCTTGGTCATTGGTGGTTTCCACTGTTTAAGACCGCTCAAGGCCAGCTGCCTCCTCTCCAGCCCCATAGCAGCTTTCTTCTAGTTACTTGAACTTACTGTGATGGAGACTGTGATGCTCAGCGAGCTTCCCATCTGCTTTCTCCCCTTTCCCAGCTTCCTGTGGTTAGGCAGAGCCTCATAACTGGTTGTGACTGCAGGAAGAGATGGCATGTGTCATCTTCATGCCCGTGCATACAAGAGACAGTGTACAGCAGTATAGTTGCTTCTTTCTCTGCAGCAGGGACTTAAAAAAAGTCACGTGTTCCAGATAATCCAGCTGAAACATGGTGGAACCTGAGTCCCAGAGTGATGATGTGGAATAGGGCCCCCGATGACGTGAGTAAGGCATACAGAAAGAGTGGGAAATAGCCTTTGGTTGCACTAAGCCTCTAAGACTTAAGCATTAGTTGTTACCACATCAGAACCTAGCTTATGCTGACTAACACTTGCTAATTGGTCTCATCTTCAGGACAGCCCTGCTTCAATCCTCTACACAATCTTTAAAGTGATCCTTCTGAAATGAGTGTATTATCACATCATAAACACTTCACCCCTTGTCCTGCAGAAAACTCTTCAGTGGCTTTTTCTACCACCTATGCCATATATTCCAAAGTCTCTGGCACAGTCTATGAAGGCCTGCCACAACTTGCCTGACAGTTTCAACTCCCAATGGCCCTGAATACTCTCACTGAGCCCACCTGCCTGCACACCCTAAGGTGAACTTGTTCACACAGCTTTGGGCCTTGAAGAGTGCTGCCGACTGACTACACGTAACACCCTCCCCACCCTCACCCTAGTCTGCCTAGCCAACACTCCTATCCATTACCGAGGACTCGTCTCAGACACGTTTTCTCTGGGATGCCATTCCTGACTCTAAGAGGCAGAGGTAAGCTCACAACATTCTGTACTGAGCTCCAAAACACATCACACAGAAGCATGGTTCTGTTTTTCTTCTCTGTTCCCTTTGTTCCCTATCCCCTGTCTTCGGTCTCTTCCATCTTACCACTAATTCCCAGTTACACAAAATTCCTCATAATGAATGCCAGAAAAACGACCAACCAAAAAATAAATTAAACACAAAAATGAACACTCAAGCTTTCCTGAGTTTACAAAATAATGTAACAGGTTGCTTTCCTTTCTTTCTGACTCAATTTACTGAAAATAGAAACTATAGATACTACACACTAACTCTATATACATTTAGATGTTTAGTTCATTTCTTTTTAATCATGGGCATAATTACACAGAAGAAAATGACCTGAGGAAAAGAGGAATTCAGTTGATGTCTAATTTTATCTATATGACTATAACTGGCTACTGACACGCTGGCAAAGCCCAAGCAATTAATTACCATTACCTGCATCTAAAATGAATACATTTGTAGCTTTCATAACAATGTTTTTGGCTTGGAAATGTGGAATATCTGCTTTCTTAAAACCTGAATGTTTTCTATTCTCTTGGTCATTATGGTTGTTTTTATTAAAGAAATAGTTTAAATAATACCTACATTAATTCCATCAATTTTGATTCATCATAAAAATGTTTTATGTTTTTTAATGAATATGAGTAGAAAATTTGTCTTGGGAAAACTGTAAGAAATTGATGTTGCCTCACTTATGACCACCAGTTATAGGGACTATATCCAAAAATTAATTTTTCTGCTTTAATTTTCTGACCAGGCACTTCTAAGGATTTCTTATCTAGGGATCCTCACAATAATATGCTTTCAGCTGCAAAATGAGAAAGCCCCTGAAACCACAGGTTTTAATGGCTTGAAAATGCCTAAAGACTCAAAGAGCTATGCTTTTTTAAATTCTTTGTCTGACTCCAAAACAGCTGCATAACAAAATTTTGAAAAATTGCAGAAAGACAGAAAAGAACAATTTAGAAATTAAAATCAATTGATGTATATTAATCAGTCAACTGACAAAGTGTTAGAGCTAGTTAAAATTAAATAATACCAGAATGTGTGTAAAATTCTGAGTTTAATATAATTTTCCCTCTGTGGCAACGAGGCGGGGCAGGGACTAGACTCAAATGGTAAACCATCTTATTTCCCCCTCCTGCAGTTTGAGATTTGTCCATCTATTCGTTTTTGCAGATACACATTCCTTCCTGAGGAGGCTATTTACGGACCAATCATATTGCACGAAACATTGTGATATTTGCCTTAGTTTAAATAATACTTGACCTAGCTCCTGATTAAGATTTATAGGAATTCTTAAAACGTTAACACATCAAGGCTTAAATTCTCCAATGCTCCAATTCCTTCACGTGGAAGGAATGCAAGGGAAAGAGCCAAGCGACCCCAGTTACTCCGTTTGCCGACTCGCCCTGGTACTCCTGGTGCTCCACATCTCATCCATTTAACTGTAATTTACAAACATTCTCATCGGCTTGGACTATTCTGGCAAGGATTTCATTTGGCAGCTTAATGTATAGCCTTTCTTTGCCCTTGAAATGTAATATAGTACTCTGTAGCCGTAATACATAACCACCTTTCCTGACCCATATGAAACGCATGCGAACGAATGTAAAAAGGTTGGACGGAGATGGAAGGGAAGAGGAGTGGATACGGGAGAAGAACACACCCGCCTCTCCTCTCGTGCTGAAGGCCAGCACATGAAAGCGCGCTGGGCAGCTGGGTGCCAGCTGGCCAGCAGCAGCACTGGGCTTGCGGAGCCAGAGGCCACTCCACAGACCTGCATCCTCTTTAATCCCCCAGCTCATTATGCAGTCGCCTCACTTGGCCTTCCTTATGCCCTGTTTTCCTCATTTCAGTACAGAGGAAACCAACACTAAAAATGTTTTCTGCCTATCACATTAACTCTATTTCATCCTGATTTACACTCTTCTCTCGGAGGAAAATGAAGTGTGGTTTGGTGCTCTGATTTGTCTCCATTAAACTCTGTTCTCTGTCAGTCACTTAATCCCAGGAAGGTTCATGGTAAGTGTATCTGTCCTGCTTCGTATTACTCTGTACCCTGTCACCTTCGCTTCCTTTTTGAATCAGGTTTTGTTGGTTCTACTTCAAATTATGAAATGGATTGCTCCCCAGATGATGTGACATCATGCATTTTCAATGGATGTGACATGGAAATTAAATGTTTTTAAACTCTTCTGAAAGAGCAGTAAGATGGACCTGTTACCCCACTGATTCCATTTCTAATAGAAAATTTAACTTCCAAATGTATAGCAACGTGTCAGTACATGGCAGGCTTCACGCTAACACTTGTGGAAACCACCTTCTGGGGAAAAACTGCGTGGACAGTAAAGCAAGATGCTCTTGTCAGCCAGATCACCTTTGTGTTGTATGTGGCATACAATGGCTCTGAAGGACAGGAAGCCACCTTTTTTCTTTCTACAACTCCAACGTCGGACTCAGGATCCAGAGTCTAGTGGGTGCCTAGTAAACGTTGACTTAAAAAATGAAATAAACGTTGACCTAAAAATTAATGAATAAATGATGAACCATATAAACTTGAATACTTGCTGTGGGCAGTAGAAATGATGAAGAATCTCCTTTTTCATCTTCTCAAGGTGAACACCTTAATATAATCAAAAGGTCTTTCTCTTCAAAAAACAAGAATACACAGCTGAATAGTTTCCATCTCCCTAAACTTTCTGGATGAAGTGTCCTTTGGCCACTACTCTGCCCTAATTCCCTACTGCTCCCACCCCAACCCAAAATTAGTTCCAGACCCCTAGCTTCTCCGTGGGTCCCTGCGAACAGGCCAAGAACACTGGCACTCCAGTGCCTTTGTCTGCCTATTCTCCTGTCTGGGACGCCCTTTCTTCCAAAATCCCGCAGCATGCTTTGTGACTTCATTCTGGTCTCTAGTCAAGTGTAACCCCAGAGATGCCATCCTACCCTAATCACCTTACCTCAAAAGTACAACTTTCCGATCACCTTCCCTCTACTACGGCTATGCGATGCCATATACATATTAATTCATGTTCCGTCTCCCCCCACTAGGACATGAACTCCATAAGAGCAAAAGCTTGTGTATTTTGCTCACTCTATGTCCTTGGTAACCAGAACAGTGCCTGTCAATAAATATTTGGTGGATGAATAAGTAAATTCAGGGCTTTTTCAGTTAGCAAGATGTTCAATAAAGAGTTAGTACCTACCATAGAAAGAAAACTAGGTAGTTTGCGATGAGAAGAATTCAGTTCTACCATTTACTAATCAAGACCCTAAACACATTATTTAACTTCTCTGGTCCCTTATTCTTTCTCAGTAAAAAAAGATGTAATACTTTATGTACTGAAAGAACATAAGAGAACAGCAGTTTCGGGAGGGACAGAGACAGAAATCGACATGCTTCCCAGAGCATGAAACCACGCCTAAGCTGGTGTTAAGAAATACTACTTAAGAGTGGAGTGAGATTTCTAAAAATCTTTATTTTTTTATTCTTATTTCTCAGTTTTCTTCATAGCAGTTAATAACTCTAGCAAATTAATTCAATTTAATAATCACAATTTATTTAATTTTTAAATTTTTTATTGTATTTTTCCCATTATCATTTAGTCCCCTTACACCCACTCCCTCAAAATCACAGCACTGTTGTTGATGTCCATGAGTCCTTTTTCCTTTTGCTCAATACCTCAATCCCCTAAGTGTCCCCCCACCCCCACACCCTTAGCTGTCATCTAGCTCTCCATCTATGAGTTTGTTTCTATTTTGCTTGTTAGGTCAGTTTGTTCATTAGATTCCACACATGAGTGAAATCATATGGTGTTTGTCTTTTTCTGACTGACTTATCTCACTCAGCATAATGTTCTCCAGGTCCATCCATATTGTTGCAAAGGGTAAAATTTCTTCTTTTTTATGGCCAAGTATTATTCCATCGTGTAAATGCCCCATAGTTCTTTTATCCACATCCATGGGTGGACACTTGGACTGCTTCCCCATCTTGGTGATTATAAATAATGCTGCAAGGAACAAAGGGGTGCTTATGTTCTTTCAAATTAAGAGTTTTGGGTTCCTTCGGATATCTTCCCAGAAGTGGGATCGCTAGGTTAAAAGGCAGATTCATTTTTAATTTTTTGAGGTATCTCCACACTGCTTTCCACAGTGCTTTACCAGTCTGCATTCCCACCAACGGTGCAAAAGAGTTCCCTTTCCTCCACATCCTCGCCAGCACTTGTTGTTTGTGGATTTATTGATGACAGTCATTCTGACAGATGTGAGATGATGTCTCATTATGGTTTTTATTTGCATCTTTTCATATGTCTATTGGCCATCGTATGTCCTTTTTGGAGAAGTGTCTCTTCAGATCCTTTGCCTATTTTTTAACTGGGTTGTTTTTTTGGTGATGAGTTTTATAAGTTCTTTATAAATTTTTGGTATTAACCTCTTATGAGATGTGTTGGCAAATATGTTCTCCCTTTCTGTGGGTTGTCTTTTCATTTTGTTGATGTTTTCCTTGGCTGTGCTAAAACTTTTTAGTTTTATGTCATCCGTTTGTTTATTTTTTTTCTCTTTCCCTTGCCTGGGGAGATATATCCTACAAAACATTGCTACAATACCTGACATTTTGTTGTTTATGTTTTCTTCTAAGACTTTTATGGTTTCATGTCAAACATTTAAGTCTTTAACCCATTTTGAATTTATTCCTGTGTGTGATGTAAGAAGGTGGCATAGTTTCATTTTACTGTACGTACCTGTCCAAGTTTCCCAACACCATTTATTGAATAAACTATCTTTGGCCCATTGAATGAGCTTGCTTCCTCTATTGAGTATTAATTGACTATAAAGGTGTCGGTTTATTTCTGGGCTCTCTATCCTGCAAGCATTCCCTTTAATATGGGGAACAAGACAGGGATGTCCGCTTTCACCTCTCCTATTCAACACAGTGCTGGAGGTCCTAGCCACAGCAATCAGACAGGAAGAAAAAATAAAAGATATCCATGTTGGAAAGACAGAAGTAAAACTGTCTTTATTTGTAAAAGACATGATACTGTACATAGAGAATCCCAAGCATACCACCAAGAAACTACTAGAACCGATAAGTGAATTCAGCAAAGTAGCAAGATACAAAATTAATATTCAGAAATCAGTTGCACTTTTTAAAAAAGATTTTATTTATTTACCTTTAGAGGGGAAGGGATGGAGAAAGGGAGAGAAATATCAATGATCAATGTATGGTTGCCTCTCATGCATCCTCTGCTGGGAACTGACCTGCAACCCAGGCATGTGCCTTGACTGGGAATCGAACCATGATACTTTGGCTCACAGGCCTGCGCTCAATCCACTGAGCTACACCAGCCAGGGTTCAGTTGCATTTTTATATGCCAATTATAAACTAACAGAAAGGGAAATTTGAAAAAACCCATTCACAATTGTTTCAAAAAGAATAACATACCAAGGAAGAAACCTACGTAAGCATGTAAAAGACCTATACTCAGAAAATTGTAAGACACTAAAGAAAGAAATGGAAGAAGATACAAATAAGTGAAAGAAATACTGTGTTCATGGATAGGAAGAATTAACATCATTAAAATGTTCATACTACCCAAAAACAATCTATAGATTCAATGCAATGACATATTTCACAGAACTAAAACAAATATTTTAAAAATTTATATGGAACCAAACAATGTCCTGCATAGCCACCATGATCCTGAGAAAGAACAACAAAATTGGAGGAATCACACTACCTAATATGAAACTCTACTATGGGGTCATGCTAATCAAAGAGCATGGTACTGCCATGAAAACAGACACACAGATCAATAGCCTTAATCTAAAAATCACAAACACCCATAGAAAACCTCAAAGGATCCTTGATTTTACTTAGAAGGAAGAGATGCAGGGAGAGTTTTTCATCGCTGCCTCTTCTGAATCCATTAATGGCTCCTCTGTCCCACTCCAGAAGATTCTGGAGGGGCTTCCAGTCCAGGACTCCCCTGGGCTGGCTAGTGAGCATCCTTTAATCTGGGGCTGATAGTAGCACTGGCCAAAAAGCAGGTCTCTTTCCTTCTAAAAAGATTAAGCATGCTGGTTGCTGTATTTTGTATCACATGGAAAAAAAGACCTTTTCGGTAGCAATTATGCTAATGCAGTGAATGTAGAGAGATGATGTCCTGATGCTATTAAGCCTGTCTGTAGTCAACTCTACCTTTCATACCCAGACCTTTCAATTTATATGAGCCAATAATCTTTTCTTTAATCTAGTTTGAGTTGTTCAAGGCTTAACACATACAGGAAGATATAGAGAAAACTGAGTTTGAGTCGTGCTCTGCAGAAAACAAGAAGACTTCACCCAAAGCCCAACAGTATTAGGGTGAAAAAATGTTTAACTAATTCCTGCATTTTATTAAAGAAAAGTCATTCTACCCCCAACTCACACACAAGTCCCTATTTTCCTCATGTTCTTACTTCCAGCCCCAGGCAGGGGAGCCACAATAGTTTCTTGGAGCTGAAGAAGTCCCAAGTTTCACTGGCCAGTAAGGAATGACGAAAGAGTTGAAGTCCCAACACAACTGCTAGTCAGCAAGAAGACAGCCGTGTTCCTGTCATCCAGGCTTGGACTCCGGACACGTTTTCACACATAATCCTTAACACAGTGAACAAATTGATTCTGAAACACTATTCATTCATGTCAGTTGAGTTCCATGAGTAGTCAGGTTGCTCATAAGTAAGCGTCTCAAACACACTATGTTTCTAAATTGGGAAGCGTCAATAAGTTTTACCACTATAAATGTGTGTGTGTGATATATGATTAATTGTTTGGTCTCAGTTACAAAAGTCCAACAGTTTTCAAAGCGTGGTACAGAAAACCTTGGAGGTCCCTGAGACCCCTTCAGAGAGTCCATGAGGTCAAAAATACTTTCATGATAATTCTAAGACTTGACTGACTTTTTTCACTCTCATTCTTTCATAATTGTACAGGAGAATTTTCTAGAGGTCTAATGATGTATGATATCATAACAGATTGAATGGAGAAATAGATGAGAATCTAGTTGTTTACTTTTAAACTAGACATTAAAGATATTCGTAAAATAATGTCAAAGAATGTCTCTCTTTGGAAATTATAACTATTTTCCACAAAATGTTATTTACACTAACATGACATGGGTTTATAGTTATTTTCACATAAATAAGAAATACATATTTTTTAATTTTGTGGCTTTAACTTCTAATCTGATATTGACAAATATCATCCACACAGATAAAAGATCTTTGAGGTCCTCAACATTTTAAAAATTATAACAGGCCCTGGATATCAAAAGTTTGAGAGCTGCTGTAATAAATGAATTAGCTGAAAATATACTCAGGTATGATTTATAACTGGATATTATACAATTTTGCTATCAAATCTAAGCTTTCTCTACTTTTACATATAAAAGGTTTTTTGTGGCAATCTTCAGAAAGAAAGTACTTACTAAAAGGGGCATTTTACATGTCTACATAGATTTTAAAGCATGCCTATGAGAAAGTATTGATTTTCTGTGGAATGCTGTTATCTTTAGCACGCCAGTACTGACAAAAAAAAGTGCTTTTACAGATGAAGAGATTAGGTGTTTTAGCAGTATCACCTAAAGAAGGTATTGGCAAATTATTTTTGCATAAAAGGCCAAGTTGCAAATATGTTCTTCTTTGCAGGACATGTGGCTTCTGTCTCAACTGCTCATCTCGCCCGCTGCAGCACGAAGCAGCCAGAGCTGACACCAGTGAGCGTGGCTGGGTGCCACAAACCTTTACTCAGGAACACAGATTTGAATTAATTTTTACATGTCATGAACTACTATTCTTCTTTTGTTATTAACCACTTACAAAAATGTGGTATCTAAAAACTACTCTTAGCTTAGGGTAAATCAAACACAGGTGGTGGTTTGAATTAGGTGTACAGCCTACAGTTCGCCAGCCCCTAGTCCAAAGTGCATTCTACAGAACTGGAATCCTTTGAGATCCCTGTGACAAAGAGTTCCGTGACATAATCAGAGCGGTAGTAATTGTCCTTTTGATTTTGCCATTATACAGCTAATTTTATATGATTTTCAGGGTGCTTTCCAGACTTGAATATGCAAATACATTGTTTCCCTATGTAGTGTTATCTTTTTTCCTCTGGTGACTTTTGAAATTTGTTCTTTATTTTTGGTTTTCTACTGTATAAGTGTGATGTACTTAGAAGTGGTTTCCTTTATATTTGTCCTGCTTGGGGTTTGCATGAGCAATAGGTAGAATTTCTTCTAGGAAATGCATTGCACAAATTTAAATATATTAAATGAAAGGACAAAGCAAGTGCCATTTGCTATTGTGGCACCATTTGCCTAGCAGGCCTATGGCCCTTTAAACATGACTGCTATTTTACTCTTCTGAGCTTGTGTTCCCAGCTCAGACATTTCACTGGAAAGAAAGAACAGACTGTGACTACCCTCTCCCTATAGCCACAGGCAGAAGATAACATTGGAACAAACTGTGGCCTCAGGTCACAATGCCCCAACAGCCCAGGGGACACAAAACAGCAGCCCCTTCACCCTTTGATAATCCAATTATAATCCAATAAAAGATTAAAGACCCCGCCCTTCAATGCTGGTGTATCTTTCCACACCATGCCCCTCTCCTTTCGTGGAGAGTGAATAAAATCTTTATATCTATACTTTCTTCTCTTTGTGAATTCTTTCAAAGCCCACGTCATTGACCACCCTAACAATAAAGAGAAGGTAGAGTAGAAGATTTTCTGGTCCAGACAATCTATAAATCTCAGCTTATTTTACTAGAGGGTAAAAGACCCCTATGCTCAATAAGCCTGTGATTACCTCATGCTATAACTATCTTTCAACCATGGTGGCTGGTAAACGTCTGGAAAACAAATTGCCATTTTAGAAAAGAGAAGACCAAACTTTAACATTGTGTTTATCTCTTGTATTATCCCATCCAGAAATGTGACATCAGACAAGTGATTTACATAAATAATTTGCTTAACTGACATTCTTTAGAGGGTTTTGTTTGTTTTCATTGTCACGTGTTTGTCCCTTGGAGCTGGTAAGTACAAAACGTAACATTTCCCATGACCCTAGCAGGTTGTTCCAGTGAAAATACCCAACCGCTGGTACAGTCTCGTCCATGCACCCGACAGGGAGCTGGCTACCAGCAGTGGACAGTCATAGCTGTGCATCAGCCTCGACCTGCAGTCTGGGGAGAGAGAGGACACTCAACAGGGACCGAAGAGACCTTAAAAGGCACATCCTTTCCCCTTCTGACCTTGCATATCTCTTTAATGAACACCTACGCTGGCTTTCAAAAATATAATGGGGAAAACTCACAGACCACATTAGAAGTTTAATTTTTAATCCTAGTACTTTAGATAACTATTGACCAAATCTTAACAATGTTTTTTTTTTGCGATCACTAGACAAGCCTAAGTGATTTCAAGCTGAAATAACAGTAGTCTTTAATTTTTCCAGAACTGCTAATTAATTTCTTTTAAGTCTTGATGTGGATCCGCTCGGTAAGGACCGAAGCCAAAGTGAACATCCTGTGAACCCGAGGTGAACAGTTAATTTACATCTGGAGGTTCTAATTGAATCTGAATAGTGTGTTCTTGTGTCCCAGGAGAAAAGAGCTAATCATGTCTATGCTGCTTTGTATACAAACAAATATACACACACATATATATAAATGTTGTCATATAAATGTATTAAAATGATATAGTTAGATATTTTTCTCCATAGGAAATACTAATTCAAAATGTCATTTTTCTAAAAGTAAGAAAAATAACACATTTTATATGATCTTTCTCTTTTCCTTCTTTTCCTTCCACATTTTAAAAGTATGCCCATAATAATTAATGAGCACTGACATACTCAAGAGCTGTGATGCTAATCTCAAATCAGTATTCATGCTTGCTCTTACAAATACATGGGGTGATTTTATCCCAATAAATCCATGCAACTGATCATTATTATTATAAAAATATTTCATGGTGTTTGTTATTTTGCTGCATATAGAAACTATATTTTATCACTTAAAACTTACAACATACATAAGCTGGTAGGGAAGGCGTCATTTTTAAAAAAGTGTTTCAAATGTTAAACATTTTGCTTTCTGTAAAAACATTAATTAAAAAACAGAAAGTCGGGTTTCTTTTCTGTAATGATCATAGTAACTAGTGTCAAAGTTGAGAGCTGCAGCAAGAAAGAAGCAAAGTAATGAATGCAAGCATTCATTCGTGTACTCCCTTATCCCGCCCACTGTTGTTCTGTCGTGTTTTAATGCTGGTGACGAGGTGGTAAACACAACAAATACCTGTGTGCCCCCCAGGAGCAATCAGAGTCGCTTTAGGAATAGATAACCAACAAATCGTGCAATTAATTGTTTAATTAGAATTGTGATAAGTGGAATTAGGCAGAAGAAGTACACAGTACTAAGAAACCTCCAGCTTCTCTGGGGAAATGCCATTTCAACTCAGATCTAAAGGATGAGTAACAGCGAGATGAAAAGAGTGGAAGTTATTTAGGCAGAGGGAAGGTGACGTGCGTGGAGATTACACAGCGCGTCCTAGCATATGGGACTTGCGTGAAAAGAACAGAATGCAATGCGGGACAGGCAAATGTCATGGGTGAGGCTATCGAGGGCCAGATCACACGTGGCACTGTCTCAGAGGTTTTGCTCTTCATCTTAAGAGCAATGTATTTGTAGTTATTAAGAAATCTCAAGCAGGGAGGGCATGATATGATTTTGCATTTTAAAATCATCCAATTGTAACACAGTGGACAATACATTGGGATGGCTAGTAGTAGATCAGGGGGATTAAAGTCTTTTCTAGAATTTCAGTCCCACAATAGGGGTGGTGTGATAAATAGTGATATTTAGGATCAATAGGAATGGGACACTGATTAAAATGGGTGTTGAGGAGACTGGGAAAAGAATGATGTCCAGGTTGCTGGCATGTGCCATTAGTAGATATTGGTGTATTTACTGAGGTGGGCAACACTAGAAGTGGCTCACAATGCTCTTCTTTTGACTGGTTGGGGAAGAAGAGACAAAAACAGAAATTTAGGTTTGGCATAACAAGTTTGCTGTACCTACGAAACATTCAAGTGGAGAAAGTAAGCAATTTTATATGCCCAGAAATAAGAGGAGACATAAATTTGAAAGAAGTGAAGCCATGAGATTAGGTGAAATTGTCTCTGCAGGGATCCTCAGTAGAAATTCTGCAGAGTCCTAGGTATCATCAGAGCTCCTAATTGAAAGAATGATTGAAAAAATATTATAACATCAATTTTTGAACTTCACGTGCCGTGCAATGTGCTGGGCTGAGTTTGAGCAATCCCATAGCAATGCTGTTGAAGCACTTTCGGCCCCACACAGCAGTGAGCAGCAGGATGTGCTCATCGGGATGAGTCCATTCTCATATCCGCATGCCAGGTAGGGGAGGCCTTTGACGTCTGACGAGTGCTGTAGTTCCCCAAGGCAGAGGAAGGCAGGTGGATGACGTCATCCTCTCCCTCGAAAAGTACCCTCCCTGCCTCCCTTCGTTCCCAGCCAACTGACTTAAGGAAGCAAATAAGCTTTACTGATGTAATAGAAAATTAGAGGAAAATTTCCTTGCTAAAGAAGACATTTTAGACACACCAAGAGTAATCTGTCCTCTGCCCCTGTTATAGTAAATGCTGCAAAATGTGGATTACATGGATTAAAAGTGCACTGTACTGTGAGATTTTCACAGTTCTTGAGATTTTCTCAGTTATTATGCCCTTCTGTATTATATTTTATCTGCATTTGTGTTTCACAAATATGTCTGATGATCAAATATGGTGATTTCTCAGGATGAAGTAGGAGAGAGAAAAGGAGGATTCTGGAGTGAGGCCTATGGCCAGTTTTGATGAGGTGAGTCAAGAGTGGCTATGCTCTTCTGCGTCAATTCACTGTGCCAGTGGAACAAGGGACCCAGAGGAAGTTTACCTTTTACAACAAAAGCTACTTCATGAGTTTTGTGTCCCAACTGTCCTAACCACTGTGTATAGTCAGTCGGTGGCAAACAATTAAAAAGGCAGCAATAACTCTAGCAAAATGAAAAGACACCTACAAATTATAGTCATTTAACAAGGAATGATGCTGATCATTTTAAAAAAGAAATTTGAATCTCAAACGGGATAAACATTTTGGTTGAAAAAATGTCACACTCAAGGAAAAGGCTCAGAAAGTGAGTATTAAAGGAGTTATTAGGAATATCCTCATAACCAGGAAAGGGGAAATTTTGCATAGCTGGTGAGAACTTAATAAAAATAGCAGGTAAAATCATATTTAGTAAAATGTGAGGGTGAAATTCTGTACAAGAAATTTCAACATTTCCACTCTCGACCAGTATGACATGCTGACATATAGGTGATATGCCATACGACATTAAGAGGTTTTGCATAAGAAACTGGAAAATACCAGCTTCTCTCCAGCTTGATGGGTAAAACAATTTCACCATTAATTGTCATGCTGAAGAATGTGTAAGATTTGTAAATGACGGTGAAACTGAAGAAAATGTTTTCTACCACAAAATGGTACTCAAAACCAGGAAAAAACAAGATGCATTTGATGCTTATGCTTCTGAAAACAGAAGTTCTATTTTGCAAAAACTATCTTGACATTGTGTTGACAGCACCCCAAGAAAATCTGCATCCACACTGACATCACAATACACTATTTTCTTTCCAGGGAGCTACTGGTGTCAAAAGCTCTTGAATACAAAATGAAAAAATATATATGTCTGGATGATACTACAAAAATTATTACTAAACAAAGACCAGTTCATTGAAGATAGTTTTACGACAGTATGAAAATCTGGAAAAGGAGCAGCGACACCTTTTACATAAAGAAATCCAGTAGCTTAACAGAGAGACAGTTCTCCACAGAGTGTTTGAGCTGAAAAAGAACTGGAAGAGCATCTTCCAGATGCAGGCAGGCCAGATTCTGCCGACTGCTTTGAAGATGAAGATCGGCTGCAGAAACTAGCCTACATTTCTCATCACTTTATTCAGTTTTAACAAGTCTTTGTAAGATCCAGGACAACTTTTTTACTTCAAGTGACAGGATTCAATGAATTTAAAATAAATCAAATCTTTAGAAAAAAAGTATAATTGCAAAAGAAAAATTGAGACTATTTCCACTGCTATTTGGGTTTGAAAGAGAACAAGTATCAAGTATACTGAATCCCGTAAGAGAATCTCAGAATAACAGCAAAGGTGCTACCTCTTTTCTTCCAGGTGTATGGCTGTATGAGGTACTCTTCCCGCTTATTTCTTTCTCAGCATGAAAACCTGACTTTGCGAGAAAAGAAATAACTTGGAGTTGAAATTTACTTACATGCTCAAGATAACAATCAGCACTCTGCCCCTCCAGAGAGTTCTGGATTTCTGTGGAAGTGCAGTATTCTGCCACTTTTAGGAAAGCAATGAACATCTTCTGTGGTTTCAATTTGTTTTGTTGATGAGTGTTTTCTTATTTAACCAGTATCAAAACCAAGGACAGAAATTATCTGATTACAATTGAAGATGAGATGCATGCATGCTTATGTCATATATTTGACCCAGAATTGTATATTTTTGCAGCAAAAAATAAGCACCGGTTTCACATTACACATGTAAATTTCATTCTTTTTTGTTCAAACAATTTTTTAATCCAAATATAGGCCTATAAAAGAAATCTAGAAACCAAAACATCTGGATAATAATATTGTAACTGCTAGGCCTATATTTGAGCTTAATCATGTCTCTCAGTAAGAAAATATTTTCTCAAAGTCATATAAAAGACTTCAGTTTATACATATTTATGTATCTAAGCTATATTTTATTATATTGCTTTGGTTTATGATTTTAAAGGGTTTACTATTCAGTACTGATAAATCTTTGTGTTGTAAGAATCAAAAGCAGTTTATGCTTTTAGGGTAAAAAAAGCAATTTACAACTTTATTTAAATTAAATTGATCAAGTCTACTATTAAAAAAGTAAATTTCATTTTGTCTTAAACCAGTTATTTTATAGAAATTTTATAGAAATTTATTCTGTTTGCTTTATGAGTTTTAAAAATTTATGAAAATAAAACAAATCGATTTTTTAAAGTAAGCTAAACTTAATTACCCTTTCTTTTTACAATAAAGGTAAACTTAGTCATTTTAGTCAGAAGTAAGAAAGAAACTATACAGTATATATCATATATCACATCTCATTAGAATCTTATATAGTAGAAATCTGTGATAAATCTTTTACGTCTTCTTGGATGAGGTTTCAAAAAATCAAGTAATTTTAAGGAAACTTAAAAAAAAAGAAAGAAAAAAAACAAAGTTTCCCTTATTACATTCAAGATGATATCCTTAGTGAAATGGGGAACCACATGAAAGAAGTAGGCTGATAAGTTGGCCGAAATAAACATATCCGTAGAAAACTATCATTCTTGCCTCAAAAGAGCAATAACATTATTATTGGTTTATTATAGCTACAACTTACTGGTCATGTTAACATATCACGAGCTGTAGAAATAATAATTTTTATGTAGGGATTCTCTAAAACCATAAAATCATTAAATAAGTTTGGTCTAGGGAAAAAAAGAAGAGGCCTCGGCTTGAAAAATGAAGAAACTCAATGTTTACAGTGTGGACGGAGGAGGGATTCACTGGTAAAGGAAAAGGAACAATTGGAGAGCTAGTCAAAAGTCTAAGAGGACTCAGTATCAGGGAAAGCAAGGCTGTAGAACTTTCCACTAGTGTCAGAATGATCAGCTTTAGTATACTTTCACAAGGGCTCGAATGATAGGAAACCTTAATAACGCACGCTGAACTTAACATCAGCTGGACAGTGGGTGATAAGTTTAGTTTTACCCTTTCATAGGAAGGCTAGTTAGTAAATGTGAGCTAAGGAAATGGAGCCACTGAGCAAAGACAACTGTTTCTTTCTACGCTGCTTCCTGTGTGCAGGTAAAGAAAGACTTGGGGTGGTAACTGGAAGGAATGGACGGACTTCTTAAATTAAAAAAGAAACACTTGTATATGCTTCAATGCTAATAGGAAGGATCCATTATAAAGAGAAAAGGCGAGGAGACAGGAGGAGGAGGAGGGGGAGGCAAAGGAGAGGAAAAGAGGAGGAGGAGAGTGAGGGGCGGGGGCAGAGAAGGAGGAGGAGAAAAAAGAAGGACCCAGTGAGGAAGGAGATGGGATTCTGAGCCTGGGGGAGGGTTGGCCCTATGACAAGAAGGGTCACCTCCTCCACTGTAACGGGAAAAGGAGGAAACGCTGGTTACTGAAGCGTGTAGGCTTGTAATAGGGAAGGAGTGCTGGGCTTAGCCAACTGGAACCCTGTCTTTTTAACTTTTAATTTGTGCTATCTCCATTACATAACAATACCTAAGTGCAAACCAAAACAAAACTTTCAGGTTTAAAATAATGGCATTTTACAATATTTATATCCCTCTCCTTGCTTTCCCTCATTGTCACCTCCCGCTATCCTCCTCTGTTCCCCCTGCCTGCAAGGGACCAAGAACAATGAACCCTTTTAAGGATGTTAACTGGGTCAACAATTCAAAGTCCTTTGTGGACTTCCACAGTTCCGAACATAAGTAAATCATAACCACAATCAGGCTCTGAGTAACAGAACCCATATGCCACTACTCTCAGCAGGCATTAAATCAAAAAGAGGGGGAAGGTCTAAACTCAAGTACATACATGTTGCTCCCTGTTCTACCACCATTCTAATTTCTCGCTCCATGCCAGTGTACATTGTGAATGCCATGGGACTCAGGAGGTTTCTGGTAATAGAGATTATTTGTGCTTCTGAAAGAAGTTAGGTAGCAAAACAAGAAGTTAAAAATTAATTACTTCTTCCAAGCAGGAACAAAACCTGGCTACTATTCAACTCCTTACTTTAATTTTAATTCTAAACTAGGTTTTAAAATTATAACAAAGTGAACAAATAAGTAATTCTTTATGGTACAGTATAAGGATTATCAAAGAATTTATTACTCTTGGATGCTTAAAGTTCCTCTAAATGAGACTGTGTATCAGGGAAGCAGTTTTGTTATACAGAAATGTTTTTGACCTACAGAATTTTAGATTTCCATGACTACAAAATTTCTAATTAGGTACAAATAAAACTTTTAAAGGCCCTCATTTTTTGCACATCTAAGACTTACAGTCAATGGAAAGTTCTTTACAGGAGAACTTGTTTTTGAGTAAGTCGAACCATATCAAATTCTTTATTTTGGGGGCTAAAAAGGATGGAATATCAACAGTTGTGCAGGATTCAACTTAACCATCGCAAACACTTGACACATGGTAGGCATTTGACAGCTTCTTACTAAAAAAATGGATGAACCTGAGAATTCAGGCATGTGTCCTTCTCTATCTGGGAAATGGATGACAGACAAAAACATCATCAACGGATCAACTTCACATACTCAAACAAAATCGTGTATGATTGCAAATTAACTAGTGTTCAAATGCAAAGGCTGATAATCATCAAAAGAGTTCTTGACAATTTCTAATAGTGTTAACAGAAGTCAACTGGGGAGAGTCCAGAATAATCACCGAGCTGGCATTCTAGAAATGCCAGGGTTGCAGAAGTCAATGAAACATTAGCCAAAGGGAGAAAAATACACACTTAAGATCTACCTTCGATTCCTGAAAGTAACTTTGTTTTTTTCCTCCTAATTCCATTTTTCAACTGGAATGAAAATAGAACACCAGGGGAAGTCTATGAACCCTAAATAAACAAAATTTAACTTTCTCCAAGAAAATGTTGAAATTAAATTTGAATATTATTATACACCTTCTCACAATTTGCAAGTTAGACATACTTAATAGGAATTGTAGTTTTTCAAGCAGTTTTGGAATGTCAGCCTTGAACTAGCTCCCAATCTAAATTACAGAGCACCGCCCCTCCTACACACATCCAGCCTGCTCACTACCACATCGGCTTATTTTTTTTTACAACATGCATCACTACTTAAAATAAATGTGAGTTGAATAAATAGATGGATTTATTCATTTAAAAAAATGTATATGAAGCCTCAATCATGTAAAAATACTTAATTATGTCTGTTTCTAAGTCATAAAACTTTCCTAGTAGATGCCAGCTCTAATTATTGCTCCAGAAACTCTTTTCATCCTTTCCATCTCATGTACTGAAAAAATAAACTACCTTATGTAACAAAAGCCAATTATATCAGTCAGTAGTTTGATAAAGCCATAATAAATTACTAACTTTGGACCAAAATTCTGAAAAGCCACATGTGCCCGAGCGAGCAAGACTGTGCTGAGATGCCTCAGAAACCCCCCTGCTTGGTCACTTTCTAATCTGGGCTCCCAGGAAACACTCCAGGCACAGTAGTAAACACTGTACATGCCACACCTCATGTGATCCTCACAGAAATCCTTGTGACAGGTACTGTTAGTCATGCCATATAACTCCCGAGCAAACTGAGCTCAGAAAGATTGATGTTCTCAAGGGGTGGGTATGACGAGCAGACGACAGCGCTGTACTGTAGTTCGTATCCATGCTGCGTCCCGACCCCATGCCTTTAATCTTTGCGGAGGGTGGAGGGATGCAGGGGGGCCTAATACCTGGTGACAGAAGATGGTCTGATTTGGGGTGGTGGACATACAGTGCCCATATACAGATCTTGTTTCTGTATATATAAATAAAGTTTGCCTATAGAGTCACTCTACTCCTTGAAATATGAACTTTTATACTATGTTGAAGAACTTTAAAGGTTTTCCCAAGTTCATGGCCCCCATTCACAAATCATTCTCTGCCATGGAGCTGTGTCCTTAACTAGAATGACCACCCCCTTCTCTCCATCAAAAACGTAACTGGATGCCTTTACTCTTCAGCACTCTTCAGGACTCTCCTTCCCAGTGAAGTGATTCCTGAATGGCCTTACCTCACTCTGGGGCAAAAAGGTTTGCTTGTCACTGCTGAGATGACCACAAGCTCCCAGGCTACTAAGGGTGAGTCTGTTTCTCACCCCTGTGGGAGTCAGTGACTGTCCTCTCCACATCATTAAATCGGAGCCCTGAAAGTAAAGGTTCTGCAGTAAGTGTGTCCCCAGTAGTTACTGAGTCCAGAATGACATCCGACAAGTGATTGTGTCATTCTGCTGAAAAGCAAAATTCTGTTGCCAAGGTCACCAAATCCTTTCCCACCTTAGGTGTTTGCTTTTACTGGCTGCCCCTCAGCCCTGTGCCACCTTTAAAACCAGGAAGCACATGGTGTTTCCTGTCGCTCCTGCTGCCTTGCAGGAAATGCCTGGCTTTGGGTCATCCGGGATGTGTCAGCTGGAAATGCGAGCAGAAGAGACCCCGGAGGAGGAGCTCATGCCAAA
>PVKM010023696.1:0-20990 GCA_004027735.1 Carollia perspicillata | reverse complement strand
ATGTGCGTCCCCTCTGCTGCCTCCCACAAGCAAACTGGGCCCCCCTGGTGCTGGTTCCCAGGCGGGAGGGCCTATGCACACTCTGGGACCTTGTGGGTCTCCCCAGCGACCTCTCCTGTGAGGCTGGGAGCCTCTCCAGGCACCTTTTCAATCGGAGATTTTAGGCTTTATTTCCTGTCGCTGGGGCCCTGGGCTGTGCAGTCCGTCTCACTGCCTGCTCTTGCCTAGTTTATCTGCACGCGAATGTGTCCTCGGTTGGCCAACTGCCCTGCGTGCCTTGCATGCTCTGCTTGTCTCCTCCCCTCGACTGTGGTCTGCAAGCTCCACGCCACCTACGCCCCCCGGCACTCCCGAGCCTGGCAGCCACCACGTTTTCCTGCCGCTTTCCCTCTCCACCGGCTGCTGACTCTGCCCCTCTTACCGGTATGGTTGAATGGTTGTCAGACTTCCGTAGTTCAATTTTCTGTGTTCTGGTTGTGTTATTGTTTATAAATATTCGTTGTCCTTAATCTTGGTTGTGAGAGGAGGTACAGTGTTTCCACCTACGCCTCCATCTTGGCCGGAAGTCTAAAGCTGGGTCTTCTAATACCAGGTTCTAACTTCTTCCCACCACATTACCTACTTCTCCAAGTAAGCTGTGTCGGAGGAAGGCTCAGGCATTCCACAAGAAGAAAGAATGAGAAGGAAAGGAAAGTAGTGAAGAACTAGAAAGGGATGATGATAGGGGAAGGAGGTGTTTTGTCAGGAAGGAAGTCTAACCACTTTCAATCGCCCCAAATGTCCCTTAAGTGGTGACAGTGCCACAAGTTACTCTGCTGTAAATTAATCCTTTGCCCGAAGGTCTACAGCTACTATTACAGAGAATCACGTTGGAAACTTAAAAGTCTAAGAGAAAAATTTAAAGATTTTTCTCATCCGAGGTTCTGACAGCTGAACCTAGCCTATCCCACAAAGGCCCTTGGGAGCTGAAGAAACAGTGAAGTGTGGGGGAATCAGGGAAGAGGGCTTCGGTTGAGGGGGTGAGTAAGGTTGTACTAAGGAGATGGGGAGCCTGCGGTGGAGTTGTGGTTGGGGGATGTGGGTTTTGTGGCTAAACTTGAAGGTGGGGTAGGAAACCAGCATCTGGGCTGACTGTCACGGTGGAATTTACAGGTCCAGGAGGGGTTAGGGGAGCTAAGGAGTTTGTAAGGCTAGAGAAAGACCAAGGAGGGTGTGCGGCTAGGTGGTCTGTGGGGCGGGAGGATGCAGGCGAGGCCCCTCTAGAAAGTCTGGGATTGGATGCTCCGGTAAGTCCTGCCTCCCGAGACCCCTCTGCCCTCAAGCCCCGCCCACGACACCGGGCGTGCGCTGGGAGCGGGGAGAGGGACGAGGTTGGAGAAGGAGGGACAGGGAGAGTAGAGGCTCATGCACGCGCCTCACTTGCTGCGGGTGCGCGAGCAGCGCGTTCCCGCCGCCCGCGTCGCCATCTTTTCCCCCTCCGTCTGTCTGTCTGCTGTGGGCTTTGTCCGACTGCAGTGCCGCCCCTCGGGCTCACCGCCATCGGCTCCGCCCGCAGCCTTACTTCGTCTGCTGGGGCCCAGTACCGGAGAGCCCCGGCCTGGCCTGCCCAAGCTGCAGCCCGGGGCCCATTGTCCCGCGGTCAGTCTGTCCGGAGGCGGGGCCCAGGGACCCGGAGCGCCGCGGAGCGCGGAGGCGCCGGGTAAAAGGACCCCTGACTGTCCTACGGGGCCAGGCTGAGGATGCAGGGGCTCCTCAAGCCCCACTCTGGGTTGCTGGCTGTGGGTCTTTTGTCTGCCCGTGTCTGGGGAGGGGGCTGGTTGCTCGTTTTGGCCTGGGGGGACAGCCCAGGCTCCTACCCACCCCCTGCCCGGATTTCCCAAGATGGGGCCGGACCCAGCTCGCTCTCCACCAACCGTTCGTCTTTCTTCCCTTTGGCGCGGGAGGGGCTTCCCCGCAGCCGCCCTCCCCTCCCCGTGTGGGCCCAGGTCCGGCTTGGCGGAGAACAGCCGGCCGCCCCGGCGTCTGACAGACTGGGGAGGAGCGGGGGAGGGGGAGGATGGGCGTGGGAGTGCAGACCCGGGTATCAGCCCGGTGCCGCCGTCTCCCAGCGAGGCTTCTAAATTTAGATTTTGGAGGAGGCTGTGCTGTCTGAGGGTATATTTGAGCCTCCTCGTTAGGACCACTGGCTTACTGGCTTTCGCTTGGTAATTCCTGGGAATCTACCTGGCTCGTGCTTGAAGAAGCCAAAGGGACCGTCTCTACTGATTATACCCATGCTCCAGACCAAACAGAACAGAAGTGGGAACGGGGTGAACAGTGAGGCGACTACGTGACCAGCTTTCTTGTCCGCTCGTTTTTGGCAGATACCGATCGCTGGGATTCAGGCGAGTTTACTTTCCTCCGTGGGAATCGCACCAGAGCTGGAGGTGGGAGTGCACCCTCTTTTCTTAAAGCTTAGATTTCACTCGTTTTTTCTTTGCTGAAGTCTGTGGTGTGTCCTGGAACCTAACACTTGTGGGAGATCGGGGCAGTGTTAAGGGGAAAGTTGCCCCCCTCTACCAAGGACTCAACCTCTTTCTAAAGACAGACAAAGCTGAATTCCTTTTTAAATAGAATCACTTGTGGAGTTGAATCTCACCGTTTACCTTTCTTCCCGTCCTGGTTTTCTTCGAGATGGTGATGTTCAGGCAGCTATCCATCTACGTTTTTGTGTTGGTTTCAGGTTCGGGCTTGGGAACTGAGGCAGTGTTAAAAGTAAAACTGTTTGAGTGACATTTAGGGCAGTGCGTCTATGAATTTTATTAGCTTTTAATGCCCACAAAGCAGTTGTCTAACCCCTGAGATCTTGTGTGTAGTCAAAAGTGTACTTTCAATGCTATTTATTTATTTCCAAGAATCCTCTACCTACAGGCTGTCTCCCTCAGGGAGGGAGAGAATATTTGCAGAATTTTCCCTTAATTTCTCAGGTGTGAGATTCCAGTGGGTACCGTCTGGCCAGTTCCCCGTTTGGCCACTAGGAGGATTGTGAGATGCAGTGGACATAGCCAATTTAAATATGCAGATGCCCATCTGTTTCCGACTTGTAGCTTTAGTATCGAACTGTTGTCTTACCGAGATGATCTGAATAGAGCCTGCCTCAAGTCATTCAGCCTTCCTTCAGAAGAATCTTTGTTACCTCTCTCCCACAGTTTCAATTTCTAATTCTCATGGAGAGAAAATTTAAAGATTAGTTAAAATTACATATTTTCCGGCCTGGCTGGCGTAGCTCAGTGGATTGAACATGGGCCTATGAGCCAAACAATCGCGGTTCGATTCCCAGTCAGGGCACATGCCTGGGTTGCTAGTCCAGTTCCCAGTGGGACACGCACCAGAGGCAACCGTACATTGATATTTCTCTCCCTCTCTCCTTCCCTTCCCCTATAAAGATAAATAAATAAAATCTTTAAAAAAAGATTTCATATTTTCCTTATACAATTGAGAGGTGTAGCTCTGCAAATTTTAGAAAAATGAAAGACAACCTGCATTTTATTCAGTTTTCCACTTTGCAATTCCACAGACTTACAGGAAAAGTGTATGTTATCCGAAGTGTAATTTTCATTCACTGCTTCCATTAATAAAGTAAAAACATGGTTAGAAAGAAATGATCTACACAAAACTCAAAACAGAGAACACATATCATTAGCATGAGCACTAAACCTTCTAAATAGTTAAAATTGATTTTTATGTATATTTGGAGTCTTTTGTAATTAAAGGTCTGAAAAAGAACTGTGTTTGATATGCAGATATGATAGAAGACTGCCTGAAAGCTGCTTCCTTTGCCACTTCCTGTGGAGGCCTGTCTTTGCCATTTGCGGTTTCTTTCTTCTCTTGGTAAGGGGAGGCAGGATCTGATTACAGGTCTGAGGTCCTTTCTAGCTACATAGAGGAATTAGTTGGCATAACAGGAGGTGAGTCTTCACTAAATGGATGGAGTGCAAAGAATAGCTAGTAGTAGCCTCCCATAATGCTTCTTAAGGCAATGAATTACAATTTTATATTTGCTTATTCAGTGTAAATACAATTTGAGAAGGCAGGAACTGAAAGGAAACTTAAGGGGTGACCAGATCCATATTCTTGTCTTTGGTAGGAAAAAGAATCTATCTCTTTTTCATCTGTGTCTGTTTATTAATTTTATCTCTCAAAAAAAATTTCACAGCTTCCAATACTAATTCATTTCAGACTCTCTAACAACACTTACTGCTGGGAAAGTCATAACTAACCAGGACACTTCAGACTTAAGTATCTGCTCCCTCCTATTTCAGGGGAACAGGTGCATGTCTCCGCCGCACTTCTCATCTGGGGAGCTTTTCTATTTCTCCCACTGATCTCTTTGCTACACAGAGGTTGGATTGAGAAGAGATACTGAAGTTATTAACTTTGACCACTGCTCTAGAGCATGCAAGCAGGGCCAGGTTGATGTTCCACATTGGGGTGCTGAGTTCGTACTCAGGAATGTGGGCAGCACCTGGCTCTTCCGGTGAGAAATCCTCTTCAACATTGGAAGTCTGATTTGCTTTAGTGCCCTGTCATCCACAGTGCCCAGCACTGTGCCTGCCTCACTAGGGAGGGGCTGTTTCCTGTGGTGTTTGGAGACCTTCCCTGTTCAGTGATGTGATGTCATCGTTATCTCCTGGCGAGATAACTTGGTGAAAAACACCTGGAGTCTCCCATTGGTGTATATTGCAGGGCTTGACTTCCAGTGGGCATGTGAGCTGCTACCCTCTTTAGCTGTTTTTGCTTCCTTTTACACAATCAAGGGGCTTACTCCTTTGAGCTTGCAGTACTACTAACGCTGGTTGCCTGAGTCTTTTGCTTCCTTTTCTATCCTGTGATCTTGATCACAATCGCTGAGCAATATTCTGGATTCCACAGACAGATTTAGAGTGGAATTCTGTAAATCCTTTGAAGGAGTCCCCTCTTAAACTTCTTGGGACCTTGATGTTGTACTATAGATGTATTCATTTGTTTCTTTCTTTAATTAGTTCGATTATTTATAACTGGTGAGTTGTATATGGTTAAGAACTATTTTTTTAAATATTTTTATTAATTTTGTATACTATCTGGGCAAAATGACATGTGCTAACAATAGCCTTTTTATTATAGGTCGGCACCCTGCAAGGAGGTAGTAAGATATCCAGTCGTGAAACTGGGAAAGGCCAGAGCTCTTGGATTAGGGAAACATGTCCCGTCGGAAACAGACAAATCCAAATAAAGTTCACTGTGAGTATTGGGACTTTTTCTTCTGGAATCTGGGAACATTGAGGGTTGGAATGGAAGAGTAATATGAATTCTAGGTTAGAGGCTCACACTAATTTGTGAAGAAAAAACTGTTAAAGGTGTTGAGCATGATGGATTTAAAGTGTGTTTGGTTGCCAGAGAAGGTGTTAGAAACTGTCTTTGGAGTAGATGCATTTGATTCATCCTTAGTATTCATATTAACAAACATTTATAGGATATCTACTCTGCGAAAAGACTTGTGCTAGATGCCCGGGCTGTAAAATAACATAAGGATATATAAGACTATAAATGTAGTAACAGGTAAAGTGTACATGTATGTGTGTGTATGTATCATATATACATACACACAATATAGAGTATATATGATAGTATATGCTAAGTGCCAAATAATGATGCTACAGACTGTGTGTACTACCGAAGTTAAGAGGAAGAAAAGAACCTTGTAGATTGAGGTGGCAAGGGAATGCTTGATGGCAAGAGACTCTGGACCATGAACTTGAACTGGGTCTTAGAAGGTAGAAAGTGAATTTTTAAAAAAGGAAGGGAGGGGTAAAATCAGATAGGGAAAAAGATATGAGTAGAGATACAAGTGGGGATACATGTGGTATGTTTAGGGGACAAGGAGACTTTGGATGAAGCATTTGTCCAGAAGTTGTAGGATGTGAGGCTGGAGATGTTAACCTCTATTGTAGAGGCCTAAAGGCCAGGCCAAGCTCAAACTTCCTTCTGTAGACTATAAGGAGGTAGTGACAGTTTTTAAGCAGGGAGAGTGGAATGACATTTAGAATGCAGTATTTGGGGATGGATCACGTTAGGGAGAGACTGGTAACAGGAAGACCAGGTATGCAACTCTTGCCTTGCATTATTTCTCAGCAGTTTTGGGTGTATGTCTCATTTTGGTCATTGGATTGTGAACTTCCAAGAGGGCAGAAACCAAGTCTCATGTATACTTCCTGCTATCCCTCTCAATAGTGGGTGTTTCAGTACCTTAAAGTACCTTATAAAATTAATGTTAATATATCTATGTGGATTTGAGATAATGAGTTTCCTATGACCTGGGGAGATGAGCATCCTCACCCAAATGCTTATAAAAGAGATGAATAGCTCCCTATTATGGAGGATTGACCAAATAAAGTATAGTAACATTTGAAGAGAATTCAATGTTAAAACAGTTGAAAGATTTTTTTTAAAGATTTTATTTATTTATCTTTAGAGGGGGAAGGGAAGGAGAGAGGGAGAGAAATATCAATGTATGGTTGCCTCTCGTGTGTCCCCTGCTGGGAACTGGCCTGCAACCCAGACATGTGCCCTGACTGGGAATCGAACCTCGATTCTCCAGCTCGCAGGCCTGCACTCAATCCACTGAGCTACACCAGCCAGGCCAGGGCTGAAAGATTTTTTTAAAGGGCAAAAAGCCCTACATTTGAGATTAGACAGAGGTAAGAGAAGAGGATCAAAATTTCTTTAAAAACATACTGAGTGCCAGGCCTTGTGTACCTTATCTTACTGGGTAATTTCAAGAGTAGGAGAGAAAACAGTAGGAGTTGAAGAATTAAGAGGACTTCAGCATCGTATAGATAATGAAATTAGGGTAGCAAACCTCCGTATGTCCTGGAAAAATTTGTAAGACAGGACAAGTTGAGTGCTCCTAGGAATGTATTCTAGGTGGGTATGGAAGGCTGCTTAATACAAAGGTGAGTGGTTTAAGAAGGCTTTAGAAGTTGCTGCTAAACAGTAAAACTTAGTGGGGCTGAATGTGAGGATTGATAAGAAAGAAAATGAAGTGCTCTAGCATAGGTAATCCAACACAGTGGCTTAGGAGGATTGTCTTCTCTCTGGTTGAAAGTGTATATCGATTGATAAAAGACGCAGGTATGACCCCTAAGAAGGCAGGGCAGGAAAGGTACTCTTCATAGAGATGTTGGGTTCATGAATAAGGCAGTCATAGGAGTTGAGCATTTACCTAGACAAACCTTCTGTCCAGAGAGACTGGTTAGGTCTGAGGAAAGGAGATAGATGGATGATGGTGATTGTGGTCAGGCCAGGGTATTGTGTGGCCTATGCCTGTGTCCACGTAGCATATACCACATTTTGCTGTGTGTAACGTGCACCCATGTTTTAGTACTAATTTCCACATATAATGTACATCCTTGTTTTTCCCTCAAAATTTTGGGCAAAAAAGTGCACATTAGACACAGCATAAAGGTATCCATCAGCTGCATCTCCTCCCACTGTATGCAGCCAGGCCAGGTTGAGCTGGTATTAGAGTCAGACAAACAGGCGGACAGCCAGGCCATGGAGGAGGAGAGAATATCACACATCCGCAGCTGCAGAAAAGCAGTTTCCAGAGCAAGGGAACATTGTATTTTGGTGGAGTGGGTGGACTTTGCGGCCTCTGTGGGAGTGACATGAAGAGGGCTATGAACAGAAATGTTCAGCTGCAACTAAAAAGCAGGCCAAAGGGAGGGGCTGTTTTCATCGACACATCTGGGCAGAGAACTGTGAGGGCTTCTTAGGTGCTACAGTGGGCTTGACCAAAGAACAGGCAGTGGGATTTGCTGATCTCCAGGGACCTATTATTTACTATTTGGGGACTGAAGCTGATGCTACCTTTAAAAAATATATATTTTTAGAGAGATGGGAAGGGAGGGAGAAAGAGAAGGAGAGAAATCTCAGTGTGTGAGAGATACATTGATCCGTTGCCTCTTGCAAGCCCCCATCTGGGGACCTGGTCCACAACCCAGGCATGTGCCCTGACTGGGAATGGAACTGGGGACCTTGCAGTTCACAGGCTGGGGCTCAATCCACTGAGCCACACCAGTCAGGGCCCTACCTGTTTTGAAAGGACATCTTCTCATTGCCCATGACAATAATGGTAAGTAGAAATTGGTAATTTAAGTCTTCTGACCACTTGAATATCCTATCCCCTTTCAGTGAAAACAAACCAGTCAAATGTATTGAATTTAATGCTGCTCATCTATTTAAAGTAAGTGGAATGGACTCAAGGTCTGGGAGGCAGGAAAGTCTGCAGAAGCTCTGCTTCAATATCAAAGCCAGTCGGCACTGGAGCTGAGTAATGGCTGAGCTCCATTCTATCTGCCTTCTGGGAAGAAGAAGATTATGTGGCCTGAAGCTCACAGCCCATCTAAAAGAATTTATTAAGAATCCCACTGCTGTAGCATGGTAGCATTTATCTGATCCACTTTAGAGGCCAAAGGGCTGGCTGCTCCGACATTTACTTGGCTTTCATCAGGACTGACTCTGTATCTCAGAAATATCCAGGCAGATTCTTGTGTTTTACCCAGTTCATTGATAGGCTTGTTGAGAGTGTTTGCGAGAAAAGCCCAGAATTGTTAGTCACAGATAAACTGCTAATGGGCTGAAATCTGTTAGACCCTCCCTCCCATTCTTTCTCATCTCACCCTTCTGAGTGTAAGTTCTTGTCGGCTGCTTCTAGAGAGGCTGAAAACGAGAGCCCTGAACACTCTCATTTGGTGTGTTTATACCAAGCAAACCACTAAGGAAAGGAAAACTTTTTCTTAAGAGTTTCTGTTTTCAGATTGCAACGTACATATTAAAAACTTTCAACTAAAATTGAAAGCTTTTCAGCTTTTACAGAGAAGGGAAAAAAGCCTCTGTAGTCCCTTCTCTTCTAAAAAGTGCAACTTGTTTTATCTTCATTCTGCGAGCTTCCCTGTGAGGCAAATGGTTATGTTCCCAGCATGTGATGTCACCAGGGGTTACAGAGATTGTCAGCTTGAAATGGAATCCTCTCTCCAATACTAGCTTATTTTTTTGAGTTTCACATCTGCTCTGTTAGAATATGTTTCGCCGCCATACTTAATTTCATTCAGCTGAAACTGCATTTATGAGACGGGCAAAATAGGTTTACAGTTGTGAGTATGTGAAACAGTTTATTCTTGTGTTATTATTTATTCAGTATTGTGTTATTTTCAATACAAATAACTATAAACCTACTTTTGCCCTCCCCTGTATTTAACTGCACCAAGGACTCAAGAAAGATAATTTTAAAATCTTTGTCTTTCTAGTAACTTTCCTTTCAGGCTTCTCTTCTGTTCTGCAAACTCGCTTGCATGGCCTTGTTTTCATCTGATCTGAAAAGCCTTAGCCAATCAAACTGTATCTTGATTTCATACTAAAGAAAGGAGAGGTGACTCCTTGCTTTTTTACTGTGGGAGCTTAGATGACTCTTTTTCAACTATTAATAGAGAAATACCTGTGTTAGAGAAGATGGCTGCCCTACATTAATATCTAGAGTTAGAGGATTTTTTTAACCTACTCCAACAGCCTCAAGATAGAAAGAAATAATAATTCTATGTTACACAAGCAGGCGATTGTATAACACTTCTTCAGTCACTAGTATCTCTATGAATCATATTATACTTAATTATGACATACTTCTAGCAAGTATCACCATCTGCTTGTGAAAGGATAATTCTGGACAGCCAGATTTTAGGGATTAGGTAAATAATGACTACTGGGAGATCATTCACATATCTTTTCCTATGAGTTCTGCCAAAAATCATGTCTTTTTTTTTTTTCTTGATTTTTATATAGTTTGCTCTGGTTGATGTTTAAAATAGGAGTGGCCCCAAGGAATAAAGTTTACCTTAGCCTTTTTTCTCAAGTCAGGCACAGAATAAAATATAAAATCACAGTTGTTCTCCCCAAACTGCCAAAAAGGAATGACAGAATCAATTTATCCCAACTGTCCTAGGTAAGATCGCCTCGGTGAGCAAAAAATCCTCACCGAGGATAGGGAAGTTGTATGGAACAGACTCTTCTCTGTTCTGTGAAGGCCTAAATGTTTAAACAAAACATTTAGGCAAAAATAAAATTTAAGCTCCAGTTGATAGAGACTAAACTGAATTACTAGCTGATACTGAAAGGTACATATACTTTTAGATACCCTTTTACTAATCCAATGGGTGACTCCTTAATAAGAAGGAGTGGGAAAGTATACAAGGTCTGTCCGGAAAAATATCCAACCATTGTTAATATAATGATAACGGTTTACGTGAAATTGATGTAACCTAGAGAATGGACTGGAATGTGCATGTGTGAACAATGACAACTGCACTGTACTAGTCAGTGGGGGCCATGGAGTGAGCAGGTTACCGTGTGGCCATTGCATTCAAAATAACTGAGTGAGTAAAGCAACAAATCTGTATCAAATTTTGTGTGAAGCTTGAACATTCCTCCGTGGAAAGTATTGAGATGATTCAGGAAGGCTGCAGTTATGGGCAGTTGGTGATTGACAGCTTCATCACAACAACATGCCCACTCATGCCTCCTGTCTCATGCAGAGTTTTTTGGTGAAATATCAAATCACCCAGGTGACTCAGCCCCACTACAGCCCAGATTTGGTGCCCTGCGACTTCTGGCTTTTCCCAAAACTAAAATCACCTTTGAAAGGGAAGAGATTTCAGACCATTGATAAGATTCAGGAAAATATGATTGGGCAGCTGATGGTGACTGGGAGAACTGTGTGAGGTCCCAAGGTGCCTGCTTTGAAGGGGACTGAGGCGTCATTGTCCTGTGTACAATGTTTCTTGTATCTTGTATCTTCTTCAATATATATCTATATTTCATATATTTCTGGGCAGACCTCGTATATTCTAAATATGCTATAAACCTAGCTGGTTTCTGGCTAGGTTTCTTTAGAGTTGAGCAGCATCACTGATGAGAATGATCTGCCCCTTGATTATTACTTATGAGCTGGTACCTGACTTGTTCTGTGGTGCCTTATATGCCTGTAGTCACCAGGTCTGAAAACACACGTCTGCCCAGAAGAATTCAGTAACCATTTCCATTGGCATGGCCATGTGGTTTACGGTGGGACCAACACGGAGAAGTTAAATATTTTACTTCTACAAAAAAAGAAGAGAAGACATAATAATACGGAATTCATATTTTGCTTTCCCTAGCAATAATTCGTATCAAGCATGTCATCTTGGATATTATGAAAATGGACTTAAAGCAGCTTATTTTTCCATTCCTTCAGGGCTATGTTGTTGCAGTGCATCTGAACTCTAACCCAGGCCTGGTACTACCACATGGGGTCTGAACCATCAAAATGATGGCTCCTTTTGTCATATACGGGCCCTAAGAACGTTATTTTGTCATTTGAGTTGTGTTTATCAGTTTCTCATGATCTGAAGGTAGCAGTAGCACTAAGATCGGAGCCACTCTTCTCGCAGAGACAGCATAACCACTGATACACTGCCTAGCCTTCTGCTTACATCTCTACTAGAAAGTGGTTTAGAAATATGGACATTAGAGTTGGGGTAGACCTCTAGGTTTAAAACTTACTTCCACCATAGACCTTCGTCTCCCCCTGAGTAAAATGAGGGTAGTAATACCTACCACATACAGTTTTACGGAGAATTAAGGTAAGGTAACAACTATAAAGCACTTAACATAGTGTCTGGAGCTGGGAAGTGCCAAATACCATTATTAGTGTTCAACACTTGGCATATAGTTAACACTCAATGAGTATTTGCTGAATGAATGCCTAAGCGATCACGTGAAGCCTAATTCACATCAATTCTTTCCATGCCTAAGGACTAGTAGTACCGACCAACTGGCCTGTTCATTTCTCCAACATCATTGTCTCCTGCCTTGGAACCTGAGCCTGTTTACTTCCCTTTCTCTCCTCAGTAAGAGAGCGCTGTTGGTCTGTTGCCAAACATTTCACTAGGGCTTTTTATTATTCTCTCATAGCGGCTGGAGAATGGGGACTGTAGTTTCCACTCCGACTGAGATAATGGAAACCTCAAGAAACCCAATTCTCTTTTCTCCTTATGCCTGGCCTCTTGGAAATAAAAGAGCACTTAAATGTTAACTCTTCAGTAACCACACAGATCCCAGGCAGAATTCATTTAAAAGAAACAAACAAAAAACACACATTGGGTCATTGGACTGAGGACACAGATGGCATGTTTCAGGAAGTTTGTCCCTCAAGAAATAGGTTTTTAGATTACCTGTCCTCCTTTTAATCCATCATTCAACTAGTTGTGGATTTGCTTATGGCTAATTCTGATAGACTTCAGAAAGGGAGTCAAGGAGGAACTTCCAGAGCATGCCTTAGAAGGAGAGTGGATGACAGATGGGATTAGATACTGCTGTCTAGATGGATTACTTGAAGCACTGCTTTAATAGTCCGAGATAGACACTGACTCTGGGCACAACGGGAGTGCAATAAGATGCACGGATTGTGCCCAGATTTGTTGCCCTATCTTTATCTGTCCCTTTGCTTCTAGCTACTGTCTCCCCAATTCTGATGGAAGGTTGTAAATAGAATTGAGATTCTGAAGCTAAATTTGTAAAGTAGCAATTGATCACCTTTTGAAAATGAGTCAAGATTAGGAGGATTTAAGGGAAGCAAATGATGCTTTCTGGAGCATCTGGCTTACTGCCCAGGAAGAGTAGCTGCACCCAGAAACAGTTGTAGGCAACAAGCTGCCTTGGAGATGAATGACTCCACCACAGGGTACCTGCCTGTCTCCTACCTTTGAATGGTCTGACTTTCCAACCAGCTTGCCAGGGGATGTGCTGCCCCGCCGGTGGCCTGACTATTTTTCCTTGTGACCACCAGGGGATCAAGTATTTGCTGGGCTAGAAGAGCAAGCCCGCCAGGCGATGATGAAAACTGATTTTCCTGGAGACCTTGGCAGTCAGCGACAAGCTATCCAACAACTAAGAGATCAGGACTCCAGTAGCAGTGAGTTCTACACCTTCTGGTAATGACTCAGGGCAATGGGAGAAGAATTATCACAGTGTGTGTGCTCTGGGGATTGTGCATGGGGCTGGGAGGAGACACGAGGAAAGAGACTTGTGGATCCTCAGTGTTCCTAAAGGTGTGCTAAGGTGTGTTGGCATACGCTTACCCAGGGAGAGGACAGGCTTGGTGTGCGGTGTTTCTTTTCACTCACGGACTGCTGTGTTTGTCACAGTGCCGTACACAGAGAGGCTTGTGATGACTGTGATAGACGGGGGCATAGGAGTAATCAATGCCTAAGCAGCCCCTGAGTCAGGTCAAACAAAAAAGTTTTAAGATCTCCGACTCCTTGGATATATTTATTCATAATTAATAAAATGTAAGCGTGGCATTAATGAAACTTTTGCTTGAGGGCCTAGTTGTAATGTTATTCAAGAGACATTGCATACTAATGAGATCGTGCATCATATAAAATGCTGACACCAAGTCTTCCCTTCCCACACCGAGTCCTAAGGAGATCCCTGTGGTAAACAGATGGAAAAGACAGTCAGTGGCCGAGCCTTGTGGACCGCCTGTTCCGTGACCTGCCCGAATACATACACTCTGAGATGTGTTAGTTTCTGTGATGATTTCCATACTTTACTGATCTCATCCAATACTGGTTATTACTAGTGTCAAATCAGAGACATTTCAGATTTTTCTCCACAATTGGGGTTGTGGAAGAACGAAGAGGGGGAGAGTTCTGCAACCTTCTAGGAGCTACAGTTTCCACTCAACTAATAATTTAGAGAGAGAAAAAAAACCCAGTAACTTAGCAATTAATTACTCAGGTAGAGAAAAATAGACCCAGATATTTTTACAAAACCTGTGGGAGCACCAGTTTGAGTAACAGGTGGGAATGGCGATATCTATAAAAGTCTAACTGGTTTCCATTCCGGAGCAGATGCATCACTCCTGGACAGCATACTTATTCTTTTTTAAATCTTTCTTGTAGAGACACGTATTTGGATTTTTGATAAATTACAAAAATATGTTTGATACAATGTTGTCTTAGACTAAGTTTACAAGTATTCCAGATAAGCTGGTGAGAAAATATGGTATGATTTAACCTGTGCCAATCCTTCATTACTGAGGTGGGTTCAAACTGAGGTGGGCTGGGGAATAAGCCTTACATACCATACCAAATCCAGTACACCAACCAAGTGGGGTATCTAACAGATGCGCTAGTAACGGATGGGAAGAATGGGACTATAACCAGCTTTGCCCAGGTACTGGTGCATTTAGAAATTGTGCAAGGGAGAGAAGAGAGAAGACAAGAAACACTGTTAGCTAGGAAAGCTGAGTCCCATTGCTGATGCAGGGACTGGTGAAACTCCAGCCTGTGTTTCTCTCTTGCTCACAGTCAGACCCAGGGCTCCAGGATGCAGGAGGGGCTGGGAAGGGGCTGGAGTCAGGCAGCTTCCCTAGGCCTGACTTCCTCTTGTGGTCTTCAAGGTATCAGCACTTCTTTTTTTCCTTTCAGAAAAGCACTCCCTTTGTTATTGTGGGTTTCTTTCTTTTTTTTTTTTTAATTTCCCTTTTTTATAAGAAATAGTGTAGAAAACCACCTCCCAATAAACCTTGAAGTTCCCCTAGCCACAGACAGACCTCCCCTCAGCTACATCCTGCCCCCTAAACTAAAACACTCAATTCTTATTTTAGCCACAGTAAATTGTATTTCATTCTAAAGTAAAGAATAACCTGTTCCCTCTACTTAACGCAGCTAGTCCTCCATCAGATAATCCAAAGAACAGAAACGATAGATTTATGTAGCCTAGAATGCTGAGTTACCAGCAGCGTAATAAGAACACAGTGAGTCAAATACTGCTACAAACTGCCTGAGGTTGTTTGCTACACTGATTTTTCCACTGTACTGAACAGCCCTTTCCCTATAAAGTGACATCACTTTAACCTAATTTACTACTGTCTCCCATATTGACTAGAGGAAAGAAAAACTTGCTGGTGTTTCTTTTAAGTGTGCCTTGGAGTTTGTTGGGAGAGGATAGATTAGTGGGACTCGGAACAGAATAGTTTATTGTGCTACCGTGGAGAAATTGTGCAGGGGGTTTGGAGTAAAGTAAGTTAACTCAGTGAGAAGTGTTGGTAGATTGGAGGTGGTGTGTCGTGGGAATGAACCTGGTGGGAGGTGCAGGGGAGTGTGATTTGAAGTGGGAGATGTTTGGGGACCGTGTGTAAGAAGGTACTATTTTTATGATGATGCACAGGGCCCAATAACCACTTTCCAATGCAGTTTTGCCTCCGATTTTCTCTGTAGTGTGTATGTGGCATTATAAAAAACACCTGTAGCTGGCTTCCACTTAACATGATTTGAACCCAACTAAACACTGATTCAAATTATATTATGGAAGATCTGAAAATGTTTTCCATTATAACTGCAAACTCCAGGGTGGAAGCAACTCAAGATGTATTGATGCAAAAATCAGAACAAGTGACCAGTTTGTGTGTTCTAGGTGACAGTGAAGGTGATGAAGAGGAGACCACACAAGATGAAGTCTCTTCCCACACATCAGAGGAAGATGGAGGGGTGGTCAAAGTGGAAAAAGAGTTAGAAAATGCAGAACAGCCTCTTGGTGGGAACGAAGTGGTAGAGCATGAGGCAAGTGACAAATGGCTCCTGAGTCCAGAAACCCCCCTCTACTTGTCTGTTCAGCCTGGATGCCTCCCAGGCGTGTATTAACACTCTCGCCTCTGACAGTCTCCTGGGCCTTCATTGTGAAGCTGCTCGTCCTTCCTAGCCCCTGTTATGCAAACCTCAGACACACAATTCTTAGCCTGCCCAGCTTTCCTTTTCCACCTACATGTCACTACACCCATGTCTAGCTCTCCTTTCTAAAGCTCCCCACTTCTTTCCAGACCGAATATCCACCTTTGCAAAACTATTAGCTGACTTCCTGAGGTGTGCGTTCAAGTATGCTTGCAAATTTAAGTCAAAGTGTTACGTCACTAAATTACTTCCTGAAGATTCCTGCAAGAAGCATGGCAGGAGGGAACCTAATCCTCTCTCTACAGAGTTTAGTTTGTGGGGGAAATAGTGAAGCCCTCTCTGGGGCAGTCCTACACCCTCATGGCAGGAAGCCATGGTGAAAACGAAGATGGGTGCAAATTTAATTCCCTTCCCTCTATTAGTTTTTACTCTGGTCCATGTGGAAACCTAAGAATACTGTGTGATATCAGGTTGTGTTTTTTATAGCAGGGTACTCTGTAAAAAGGAGAGGCAAGGGAAGAGACTGGTCAACAGTCTTCATGAATTGCCTACTTACTGAATTGCAGGTCACAGAGAATTTGAATTCGGACCCTTTACTTGGACTCTGCCAGTGTCCCCTCTGCCAGCTAGACTGTGGGAGTCGGGAGCAGCTGATTGCTCATGTGTACCAGGTATGACGTGGAGAGCCGGGTGCTCTGGAACTGGAGTGCCAGCGGCTGGTCTAGCTCCCAGAGCAGCCTTGGTGGTTGCTGTCGTTAAGACTTCACACCAGTCCTTAGAGCATTTTGGAGAATAAGTGGAATATTTGGGTAAATATTTTCTGGGGTTCCCAGACAGACATACTATGAAAATTAAGTACTATTTTAAAAAATTATTTAATGCACATTTTAAATAGTGGAATAGAAACTAATATCTGTGAACAACGAGGGCTTTGTTTTAAAGATTTTATTCATTTATTTTTTTAGAGGGGAAGTGAAGAAAGAGAGGGAGAGAAACACCAATGTGTGGCCTCTTGTGCGTCCCCTACTGGGGACCTGGCCTGCAACCCAGGCATGTGCCCGGACTGGGAATTGAATCTGTAATCCTTTGGTTCACAGGCCGGCACTCAATCCACTGAGTCACACCAACCAGGGCAAAGGCTTTGTTTTAAAGAAGAAAAAATGAGTTAACATAAATGTTTCTGAAATACTGGAGAAAGTTAGTGTAAATTAGGGGATCAGGATAAGACAGACTTTTGTGTTTTCTCCCCCTGATGCAGTTGCAGAACCCCCGTGCCTTGTGAAGCTGTATTGAGAAGACATCAGCACTCATGGCAGCCTGGGTTATAGCGTAAAGATAGATAGTTCATGAGGAGATGCATGTCTTCAAAAGACTGTTTTTAAAAGATTGAAGGAAAGGCGGGACACTTAAATACCTTTTGGGTCCCAGTCTTCCCAGTTAGCTTCTAGACTGGCCCTCGTAGCTCACTTTCTGTGGACTTGGCCCTACACAATGTGAGGCGAGCAGTCAGAGAGAAATTATCCTGAGCATGCACTCCTCGCAGGCCCTGAAGAGGGCTCTGGAGCTCCACTGTTCCTCGGTTTGGCCACATGGCCCAGAATGTAGTCAGAAGTCAGACTAACGAAATGTGAGCAATGGTCCGAATGGCCCAGCCCTTCTGAAAGCCCATTAACACAAGAGACTTTTACTTTCCCAGGTGCTAAACGGGAGAATAGTCACAAGTCCCTTGCTTTCTGAGACTAAGGAAAGGGGAGTATGTCCCAGTAAGTAGTTCCTGAGTGGGTGTCGATTGTCTTCGGGGTGGCGTGAGTTGACAGATGAAAGCTCTGTTTTACAGCACACTGCAGCAGTTGTGAGCGCCAAAAGCTATATGTGTCCTGTCTGTGGCCGGGCCCTGAGCTCCCCCGGGTCATTGGGTCGCCATCTCTTAATCCACTCGGAGGACCAGCGGTCTAACTGTGCGGTGTGTGGAGCCCGTTTCACCAGCCATGCCACCTTTAACAGGTTAGCCGGGCACCTGACCCTCTGATGTTGGGAACAAATTGCTGGGGGTGGGTTCTGCTTTCCCTAGTCAAAGTAAAGGCTAGAGATGGGTAATGCAAAGGCAACTGATTCTTGACTCTTTGGAAATACAAATAATGAGGCCAGTAAAGCCCATTAGCTATCCCCAAAGGAAAATTAATTCCCATTTCTTTTTCCTATCAGAATAATATTTTCATCTAGAAAGAGATGTAGGGAAGTCCAAGAACATTCATGATAAGCATGGAGAAAGAAGTTGCAGGGTGCTGAGAGGGCTCTAATGTGAGCATATAGCCTCTGCTGTGTCTCAGGAAGACTGGAACACTGTGATTGTGGCCTAGTCTGGTTTGCTAGTGTACAGTGCAGAGCTGCCCAGGGCAGGAGGCAACTGGGCCAGTGTACTGCACCTCCTGAAGGCAGGACTACCCCCTTCCACAGCAGGACTGCCCTGCACGGCTCTGACCAAACACCACCATTCTGGCTTGAATGAAAAGGGCTCCTTGTAAGAGCTCATTTGGTTTCTAGTGGCTTTGCTGTGGCAGTTGGTTCTGTCTCTAACTCCAGGTGGGCTTTAAAACTTGCTACACACCGTAGCTCAAAGAAGAGCAGGGGTGGAGAAAAAGAAGAGGTCTCCCAAGCACTCAAGCTGACCACTAGTGGTGAACTTGGAGCAACTGGCCTAATAGAACAAGAGTAAGCCAGTACACCTGAGCCTCGCTAGAAGATGACACTAACCATCCCAAATTTTTGCTTTCCAGCGAGAAACTTCCTGAAGTACTTAATATGGAATCCCTACCCCCAGCCCACAGTGAGGGCCCCTCCAGTGCTGAGGGGAAGGACATTGCCTTTAGTCCTCCCGTGTACCCTGCTGGAATTCTGCTTGTGTGCAACAACTGTGCTGCCTACCGCAAGCTACTGGAAGCCCAGACCCCTAGCGTGCGCAAGTGGGCCCTTCGTCGACAAAACGAGCCTTTGGAAGTGCGCCTGCAGAGGCTGGAACGAGAGCGCACAGCCAAGAAGAGCCGGCGCGACAACGAGACCCCCGAGGAGCGGGAGGTAAGGCGCATGAGGGACCGCGAGGCCAAACGCCTACAGCGCATGCAGGAGACAGATGAGCAGCGGGCACGCCGGCTGCAGCGGGATCGGGAGGCCATGAGGCTCAAGCGGGCCAATGAAACCCCGGAGAAGCGGCAGGCCCGGCTCATCCGGGAGCGTGAAGCCAAGAGGCTCAAGAGGAGGCTGGAGAAAATGGACATGATGTTGCGAGCTCAGTTCGGCCAGGACCCTTCTGCCATGGCAGCCTTAGCAGCTGAAATGAACTTCTTCCAGCTGCCTGTGAGTGGGGTGGAGTTGGACAGCCAGCTCCTGGGCAAGATGGCCTTTGAGGAGCAGAACAGCAGCTCTCTGCACTGAACCACAAACACCCTCCTGCCTGCCCTCCCGTTCACCCAAGCCCACTGGATCAGTGCTGCAGCCACCCAGAGGGCCATGTCTTTGCTGCCAGAGGAAGGCCCAGGTTTGTTGCAGGTGGACCTGTGTACCCCTTGCATGTCAGAGCAGGATGATGGGGTCAGGAGGGACCCAGCTCAAGGCTGGACCAGGGAGCAGGCACTCCAGAGAACTAGACTCCTCAGCCCACTGCTGCAGGGCATGTTGTAGGACTGTGGGGCCCCAGGGTGGCCCACGCAAATAAATTAATTTTATCATTAGTGGCCCTTTCCTGCTTTTCTCTCAATTTCATTCTGGCAAACGAAGGGATCTGAGAGAGACCCGGGTGGAAGTTTTCAGGCAGTGATTTCTAGGGGTTATCCTTTTCAGAGGGAGGGTACACTTCAACTTAGGCTCTCCAAGCAAAGATCCCTAGGTATCTGGGCCTTTACAAGTTGATGAGACCCAAGGGCTATTAAAACCTAGCTTACATTTTCCAAACTCAGTAAATGCCTTTCCTCATAACTGGCATTTTTTAAAACGTTTTATTGATTATGCTATTACAGTTGTCCCATTCCCCCCTTCACTCCCCTCCACACCCACTCCCACCCACCTTCCCCTTCAGTTCATGTCCATGTATCATACTTACAAGTTCTTTATCTTCTACATTTCCCACACTATTCTTACCCTCCCCGTCTATTTTCTACCTACCATTTATGCTACTTATTCTCTGTACCTTTTCCCCCTCTCTCCCCATCCTATTCCCCTGTTGATAACCCTCCATGTGATCTCCATTTCTGTGATTCTGTTCCTGTTCTAGTTGTTTGCTTAGGTTTTGTTTTTGTTTTAGGTGTGGTTGTTAATAATTGTGAGTTTGCTGTCATTTTACTGTACATGTTTTTGATCTTCTTTTTCCTAGATAAGTGCCTTTAACATTTCATATAATAAGGGCTTGGTGACAATGAACTCCTTGAACTTGACCTTATCTGAGGAGCACTTTATCTGCCCTTCCATTCTAGATGAAAGCTTTGCTGAATAGAGCAATCTTGAATGTACGTCCTTGCCTTTCATGACTTGTAATACTTCTTTCCAGCTCCTTCTTGCCTGTAAGGTCTCTTGAGAAATCAGCTGACAGTCTCATGGGCACTCCTTTGTAGGTAACGCTCTCCTTTTGTCAGGCTGCTTTTAAGATTCCCTCCTCTCTAATCTTGGCTAAGGTAATTATGATGTGCCTTGGTGTGTGTTTCCTTGGGTCCAACTTTGGGACTCTGAGCTTCCTGAACTTTCTGGAAGTTTATTTCCTTTGCCAGATTGGGGAAGTTCTCCTTTATTATTTGTTCACATATCTTTTCCACTTGTTGCTCTTCCTCTCCTTATTCTTGTACCCCTATAATTTGGATGTTGGGACGTTTAAAGATGTCCTGGAGGTTCCTAAGTCTATCCTCATTTTTTTTTTTATTGGATGTTTCTTTCTTCCTTCTGGTCCACTCCATTGGTTTGAGTCCCAGTTTCCTTCCCATCACTATTTTTTTCTTTATTTCCTTGTACATTTTCCTTTATTTCATTTAGCATAGCCTTCATTTATTCATATAATTTGTGACGAAATTCAACCAATTCTGTGAGCATCCTTATTACCAGTGTTTTGAACTCTGCATCTGATAGGTTTGCTATCTCTTCATCACTTAGTTGTATTATTTTTGAAGCTTTGATCTGTTCTTTCGTTTGGGCCTTTTTTTTTTTTTTTTTTTTTTTTTTTTTTTT
>PVKM010023695.1:0-20993 GCA_004027735.1 Carollia perspicillata | reverse complement strand
CAGGAATATAAAGATGAGTTAGTACTACCCCCTGCCCTTAAGTTGTCCACGAAGTTGAGAGGGAGACAAAGGTAAAAGTTAGTCATTACAACAGTATGACAAAATGGCATGACCAACATATAGGCAGGGTGTTAGGGGTGCGCCAAGTGAGGGCAAATGATTCACGCTATGAGAGAGGCGAAGTCTCCTGGGAGGAGATGATGCTTGAAGCAAGTCTTGGAAGAAAAGCAGGAGTTAATCAAGAGTGCTAGAGGGAGAGAGATTCCTGAGAGGTAGGAGAGAGCAGGAGAGAGCTTGCAAATAACTCAACATGCTGGAGTGTGGCCACACCCGCAGCTGTGTGTGCCGATGTGAGCAGAGATTGGCTGACAAGTTCAGGAAATGGGTTTGGCTGAAGCATTGCAAGCCAAGCCCTGTGCCTTCATGCGGGGCTACATCTTCCCACAGGAAGAGGCACCTTGTTCACACACAAAGGCATGCTCCACTCTCCAAGCCCTCCTTCACATCCACTGGGCTTCCCACGGGCCTCTTTTTCATATTTTATACAAAGGAGCCATGTAGACAAGCAGCAGTCCTGTGAGGAACATACCTGGAAGTTACACTGAGGATTCTGAGTGGCATTCTTTAGGTAAAGGGAAGCTGAAAGGACTTATTCAGAGAAGCAACATAACAGAGACTTTGTATTGGGAAGGTCACTCTGATGGCAGTTTGAAGGACAGCAGTTAGGAGGTGGTTGTATTTATATCCCAGGTGATAAAGGATGAGGGCCTGGATGAGAACAGTGATGGAGGTGAAGGCAGAGGGGTCGATTGGGAAGCCTCAAGAAGAGGTTTTGGTGATTGGTCAGATCTGGAGGGAGATGATGGAGAAAAAGAAGTAACAGATGACTCGGAGTTTCTAGCTCCGGAATGTGGGTGTCACTGCCAGAGAGAGAATAACAGGAGGAGAAAAGAAAGATTTAAGAGAACTAATGCATGGGAGGAACTCCATTTTAGATATGGGAAGTTTTAAGTGCTCAGAGGGAATCCGGGCAGAAATGTCCAGTGCAGTGAATATTTGGAAAGTAAAGGTAGATCTGTAGAGGGAAACCTGTGTAAACATACCGTATCAGAGACATCATCACTTAGACAGTAGGAGGAGCCGTACTAGGGGATGTCAAAGGAGTGAGCAGAAAATACGCGCCCATGACACAAACTAGAAAAGTAGGCCAGAAGGGGAATGTGTGTCACAGCAATCAGCAAAGGAAAGGGTTCCCAGAAGGCCAGAGGAATCAGCATGACAATGCTGCACTGAATACAGGTGAGGACCGAAGGGTCAGATACTTGTGGCGAACAATGAAAGCAAATGATAGCTGCCCTTTCCAGAAATTTGGCTATAAAGAAAATGGAAGAGAAAAGCCTTCATTCTTAAGGAGCAACCTCATATTTGACACTGATTGGCCTGATCTTTCTTTGAACAATTACAGTCCCTCCACCACTCATATCAAATGGGTACTGGACCAAGCAGACTTGAGGCAAAGTCACGCCCTTGTGGGATCTGCCATATCGTTTCCTTCACATGGATTATCCTACGGTCTCGGCTCTGGAACAAACACTGAAGTCAGACAGGACAGTATGCGTGCACTGAGGTCAGTCATGTAAGGACACTGTGTACGTATGAAGGACTTACTGTACTCTCACTGACATTTCTCCCCAGAGAAAGTCATTGATTTCGTGTGACACAACTGTCTGTCTGATAATTCAAAGTGGTCTTGTGTGATATTCTGTATTTTTCAAAGAAACCTCATTTACAGAAAGAGAAGGAAATGAAGTGTATAGTTGACACTTAATTCCATAGAGAAAAGATGAGTTTGCTTTCAAATCTGGATGAGACAGGGGTTGAGTGTGGAATCGCCAACCCCAGTTAAGTCACTATAGCCAACACTACTGTAACAAACACTGTTGGTTGACTACCAAAATCTATTCTTCTTTTTCTGCCTGGTAATAGTCCAAAACTTGATGTAGGCACAGTGCTGCTGAGAACAAAATTTTATGTTTTCCAACGTCTCTTGCAGCTACACAGCCATATGACAAAGTCCTAGCCAATAAGATCGGAGCACAGGATGGGAACTTCCCAAAACGCTGAAACGCAGGGACAGCACCTTTCTGTTTCTGTTGTTGCCCTTTAACTCGGATATAATAACTGGAGTTCCAGCAGTAAGGTTGGATAAAATTATCATAAATATTGAAGTCACAGACTGGGATGGGGGAGGAGAGTTTAGTTCTCTGAGGACCGTACACTGCCATCCATTAGCTACCCACTTCTGAACATCTTTTAGGTTAAATTGAATAAACAATCTCATTAAGCCCTGTTATTCAGCATATTTTACAACTGAATTCTTTTTTTAAAAAAATTTATTGTATTTTTCCATTACCATTTAGTCACCTTTTATCCCCTGCCCCTTGCAATACCACACTGGTGTCCATGTCATGATTCCTTTTTCCTTTTTGCTCAATCCCTCTGTCCCCAACATGCCCCCATTTGTTGCCATCCTGCTCTGTACCTACGAGTCTGTCTCTATTTTCCTTATTAGTTCAGTTTGTTCATTAGATTCCACATATGAGTGAAATCAGATGGTATTTGCTTTTCTCTGATTTATTTCACTTAGCATAATGTTCTCCAGGTTGATCATACTGTCACAGAGGGTAAAATTTTCTTTTTTATGACAAAGTAGTTTTCCATTATGTAAATGTTCCATAGTTGTTTTATCCACTTATCCACTCATCTACTGATGAATACTTGGGCTGCTTCCATATCTTGGTGATTGTAAATAACACTGCAATTAACATAGGGGTACTTATGTTACTTCAAATTAGCATTTTGGGTTCCTTCAGATATATTCCCAGAAGTGGGATCAGTGGGTCAAAAAGATTCATTTTTCATTTTTTGAGGTATCCCCACACTGCTTTCCACAGTGGCTACTCCAATCTGCATTGTCATCTACACTGCAAAAGTGTTCCCCTTTCTCCATATCCTCACCAGCATTTGTTGTATGTCAATTTATGGATGACAACCATTCTGACAGGTGTGAAATGATATCTCATTGTGGGTTTAATTTCCATTTCTCTGATGATTAGTAACATTGAGCATCTTTTCATATGTCTGTTGGTTATCTGTACATCCTCTTTGGAGAAGTGTCTATTCAGGCCCTTTGCTCATTTTTAAATGGGTTGTTTTTTAGGTGTTGAGTTTTGTAAGTTCTTTATAAATTTTGGATATTAACCCCATATTAGATGTATCAGTGAATATATTCTCTCATTCTCTGGGTTGTCTTTTTATTTTGTTGATGCTCTCCTTTGCTGTGTAAAAAAATTTTATTTTGATAGAGTCCCATTTGTTTTGTCGTTGTTGTTGTTGTTGTTGTTGTTGTTGTTGTTGTTTCCCTTGCTTGGAAATATTTATCCATTAAAATATTGCTAAGAGTAATGTCCAAGATTTTGCTGCCTCTGTTTTCTTCTACAATTTGTATGGTTTGGGTCTAACATTTAAGTTTTTAATCCATTTTGAATTTATTGTTGTGGGTGGCATAAGAAGATAGTCTAAGTTTCATTTTTCTGCACATATCTGTCCAATTTTCCCAACACCATTTATTGAATAAACGGTATTTACCCATCATATGTTCTTGCTTCCTCTGTCAAATATTAATTAACTATAATGGTGCAAGTTTTATTTCTGGGCTCTCTATTCTGTTCCATTTATCTATGTGTCTGTTTTTATGCCAGCAGCATGCTGTTTTGATTACTATGTCCTTATAGTACAGTTTCACATTAGGTAGCATTCCTCCAACGTTGTTCTTTCTCAAGATTGTTGTCACTGTGTGGGGCCTTTTCTCATTTCATAAAATTTTTTGAAATATTTTTTCTTCTGTGAAATATGTTATTGAGTTTCAATAGGAATTGCATTGAATCTATAGATTGCTTTGGGTAGTATGGACATTTTAATGATGTTAATTCTTCCTGTCCATGAATACAATATATGCTTTCATATATTTGTATCTTCACTTTCTTTTTTCAGTGTCTGATATTTTTCTGAGTACAGGTCTTTTAAATGTTTGGTTAGGTTTATTCCTAAATATTTTATTCTTTTTGAAGCAATTGTGAATGGGATTGTTTTCTTAATTTCCCTTTGTTAGTTAGTTATTGGCATATGAAAATGCAACTGACTTCTAGGTATTAATTTTGTATCCTTCTCCTTTGCTGAATTCATTTATCAGTTCTAGCAGCTGCTTGGTGAAATCTTGGCAGTTTTCTATGTACAGTATCATGTCATCTACGAATAACAAGTTTTACTTCTTCCTTTCCAATTTGGATGCCTTTTATTTCTTCTTCTTATCTGATTGCTGTGGCTTGGACTTCCAATAATATGTTGAATAACAGAGGTGAAAGCAGACATCCCTGCCTGGTTTCTAATCTTAAGAGGAGCATGTGTAGTTTTTGCCCACCGAGTATGATGCTTACAGTGGGTTTGTCATATGTGGCCTTTATTATGTTTTGGTATGTTCCTTCTATTCCCTCTTTGCTAAAAGATTTTATCATGAACGGGCACTGGATTTTATCAAATGCTTTTCCTGCATCTATTGATATGATCATCTGGTTTTTATTCTTCATTTTGTTTATGTGGTCAACCACATTTGTTGATGTATGAATGTTGTACCGACTTTGCATTCCCAGAATAAATCCCACTTGATTGTGGTGTACAATCCTTTTAATGTATTGCTGCATTTAGTTTGCTAATATTTTGTTGAGGATTTTAGTATCTATGTTCATCTGAGCTATAGGTCTATAATTTTCTTTGTAGTGTCTTTATCTGGTTTTGCAATTAGAATAGTGCTGGCCTCATAAAAGGAGTTTGGCAGCCTTCCCTCCTCTTGAATTTTTTCAATAGTTTGAGGAGGAAAGGTGTCAGATCTTCTTGAAACATTTGGAAAAACTCACCTGTGAACCCATCTTGCCCCAGGCTTTTGTTGGTTGGTTTTTGATTACTGCTTCAGTTTCACTAAGTATAATCTGTCTATTCGGATTCTCTGTTCTTCCTGATTTCATTTTGGAAGGATGTATTTTTCCAGAAATGTACCCATTTCATCCAAGTTGTCCAGTTTGTCAGCATGTAGTAGTTCATAATATTTTCTTTGTATTTCTTTGGTGTCAATTGTTATTTCTCTTTCATTTTTTATTTTATTTATTTGGGTCCTCTCTCTTTTCTTCTTGATGAGTCCTGTTAAACGTTTGCCAATCTCATTTATCTTTTCAAAGAACCAGCTCTTGGATTTATTGATCTTTTGTATTATTTGTTTTTAGACTCTAGTTCATTTATTTCTTCTCTGACCTTTATTATTTTATTCCTTCTACTCACTTTGGTCTTTGTTTGTTCTTTTTCAAGTTCCTTTATGTGCAAAGTCAGATTGCTCATTTGGGCTTTTTCTTGTTTCTTGAGATAGGCCTGTAATGCTGTGAATTTCCCTCCTAGGATTGCGCTGTGTCCACAGATTTTGGATTGTTGTGTCCACATTTTCATTTGTTTCAAGTTATCTTTTGATTTCTTCCTTAATCTCACTGTTAATCCATTCATTCTTGAATAACATGTTATTTAGATTCTATGTCTTTACATGTTTTGTGCTCTAACATGTGTTCTATCCTAGAAAATGTTCCATGTTCACTTAAAAATTATGTATATTCTGCTGCTTTGGGGTGAAATGCTCTGAAGATATCAATTAAATGCATATGATCTAGTGTGTCATTTAAGGCCACTGTCTCCTTGTTGGTTTTCTGCCTGGAGGCTCTATCCATTGAAGTCAAAGGGATGTTAAAGTCCCTACTACAACTGTATTCCTATCAGTTTCTCCCTTTATGACCATCAAGATTTGCTTTACATATTTAGGTGCTCCTATGTTGGGTGCCTAAATGTTTATTAGGGTTATACAGTGTTGTTGGATTTTTCCCTTTATGATTATGTTGTGTCCCTCTTTGTCTCTTACAGCTTTAGTTTTAACACCTATTTTGTTGGATATAAGTACTGCTACCCCAGATTTCTTTTCCATTTGCATGAAATATCTTTTTTCACTCCTTTACTTTTAGTTTGTGTATATCTTTTGATCTGAGGTTGGTCTCTTGGAGGCTGCATACATAGGTCTTGTTTTTTTATCCATTCAGCTACCCTATGTCTCTGATTGGAGCATTTAGGCCATTTACACTTATGGTGATTATCAATGGATACATACTTAGAGCCATTTTATTGTCTGACTATTCTCCACTTTTTTCCTTTCTCTTTTTCTTCTTCTTATTCTTAAAGTAAGCCCTTTAACATATGTTGAAGTACTGTTTTGGTGTTAACAAACTCCTTTAGCTTTTTATTATCTGGGAAGCTTCTTATTTCTCCTTTAATTTTAAATGATAGCCTTCCTGGGTGAAGTAGCCTTGGTTGTAGGTTCTTGCTTTTCATCACCTTGAATATTTCATACTACTTCCTTCTGGCCTGAAATATTCCTGCTGAGAAATTGGATGACAGTCTAATGGGAGCTCCCTTGTATGATACTACCTGCTTTTCTCTTGTGGTTTTTAGGATTCTCCTCTTGTCTTTAAGCTTTGCCATTTTAATTAGGATGTATCTCAGTATAGGCCTGTTTAAGCCCAACTTGTTTGGGACTCTCTGAGCTTCCTGGACTTGTGTTTGTTTTTACTTCACCAGATTAGGGAAGTTTTTGCTCATTATTTCTTTAAGTAGGTTCATGATCCCTTGCTTACTCACTTCTTCTGGTATTCCCATGATGCAGATGTTGTTATGATCATGTTATCCAAAATGTTTCTTAAGCTTTCATCATTTTTTAAAAATCTATTTTCCTTTTGCTTTGCTGCTCTGCCTGGGTTTTTTTTTTTTTCCTACCTTGTCTTCCAAATCACTGATATGATCTCTGCTTCATCTAACCTATCGTTTATTCCCTCCAGGGCATTATTTTTCTCAGAAATTATACTCTTTAATTCTGAGTGGTCCTTTTTTATGGTTTCTATGTCTTTTTTCATGCTGTTGAGTATACTTAATAAACATTACTCAAAAATCTCTGATAAATTGGTAGCCTCCATTTCATCTAGTTCTTCTGGATAGTTCTCTTCTCTCATTTCAGGTTTGTTTCTTTTTCTTCTCATTTTGGCTGTTTATTTGTATTTGTTTCTATGTATTATGTAGCTCTGCAAAAACTCTGGTGTAGGTCTCTGTCAGAAACTTCCTGTGACTGGCTCTGGGCAACCTGTTTGGAGCTACCAGCAACCCACCTCATGCAGTTCCCTCTCCTGGGCCAGTAGCATTGTTGTGAAATGGTTTCTCCTGTCTGTCCTTGGTTATAAGGCTTCTTTCTAGGTAGTGTTTTGTTGGCTATTCAGAATGATTTCTCTACAATACAGCCATAATTCCAGATCGGTCCTGGGAAGAGGTTAGTGTAACTTCCACTGACATCTTGGGTCCACCAGACCCTAATCTTAATTCAATTCTCCTGTATTTATTCTATTAGATTCATTGGCTACTGGTTGTTCATCACTAAGGAAAGTTCCCTACTTCTTTCCTAAAGACTATTTTTTTACCCGCATTTCTCCTAACATATTCTAGCACAAGGATGAGAAAACATGAGAAATCAAATGTTGGAAAACTGAGAAGTTTTGACATTGGAGAAGAGCTGCAATGAGGTCCTTTAACTCTTTAGCAAATGTTGACAAGTGCAGATTCTAGCTAACTCTGCAGAGCCAAAGAGAAAGGCTTCCACAGGAAAGATAAAGTACTTCACAGTCAAAAACAGAACAAATCCTAGCTGCACAGACAACATATGGAATTTCTATAGCCCACTTGTTCCAAAGTGGTACCTTCTATTAAAATCACTTATTTCAGAAGCATTATCTGATCTGTTTTTAAACATCTGGCATGGTCACAGCACAAAGAAAAAAAAAAGCCTCTCGGCCTCTAGAGTGAACAACTCAGAGAATGAACCAGGAAATCCCCCAAATAAACTTTACTGTCAGATAACAGTGAGAAGATTTTGGAGAACAATGATGCCTGGCATGGATGTAATTGGGAAAGCTTCTCAATGGAAGCTGGACTAGTAATGAGAGCTCAAAATCATTCTACTAAGCAGCCACCAGTTATCTGAGGACATGACACACCCCTAAGCTGGGTGACTTGAATATTGCCTAATGTGTGGAACTAAAAATTCTGAGGATAACTACAAACAAAATATCAGGTCATTGTAAGAACATAAAAAACAGATACCATTTATCATATTCCAGGCACGATGGTAAATACTTCACATTCATTTTCTCACTGAGTCCTCTTGACTCAAATACGGTAGGTGCTATTGTTACCTCTCACTTACAGATTAAGAAGCTGAGATTCAGGGAAGTTAAATGACTTCTTCAAAGTCTCACAACTAATAACAGGCCTGGTCCCTCTGGTTCCAAAACCTGATTTTTCTTTAACCATTATGCTATTGGCTATCTATTTATGTATGTATGTATGTATGTATGTATGTATGTATGTATGTATGTATTTTGGGTGGAGGGACGTTTGGAAGTAGAAATTTTTCCTGAAAGGTGAAGCACCTATTTTTTCTTTTAAATACTTTGTGAAATACATTTTAATGGCAAAAAAAGCATTACTAAAATAAAGAGGGCTTCTTAATAAAATATTCACCTAAAATTTAAAAGTTACACTTATGCTCTCACACATCACAATCTAAACATTTATAAAGCCCAAAATTTCAAAACTCCAAACTCATCTGTGGTTAAGGTTAAACACATCTCTTAGAAATGGAAAGAATGGGAATAAGACAAAAAACAAATGTATAAATGATTTGAATGTAATTTAAAAATTTGACCTACTGTGCCTATATAGATCAATAATTGAAATACTGAACTTTTCAAGTTCATATTAAATATTTATAAAACTGATGATATACTGAATTTCAGTAAGTCTCAACAAATGTCTAAGGATTAAAATGGTCACATTCAGTATGTTCTCTAACCATAACACAATTAGGCTAGAATTAATAACAAAAATAATAACTAGAAAATCACCGTATGTTTGGAAATTTTTAAAAAGTCATAAAGAGGAATCAAAGAAAACTAAAAAATAACTGAAAATAAAAATATTCTATATCAAAACTTACAAAGGTATTACTTACAAGGAACTATATGACTCTATAAATAGGTAGTTGAAAAGAAAAATGACTGAAAATTAGAGACTTCTGATGGAGTTGGAGGAATAAGTAGATATTCTTTGCATCCTTGCACAACAAAAAGGACCAACAAATTTAAAAACAAAAAATAACCAGAATTGACAGAAAATCGAACTGTATGGAAGTCCAACAACCAAGGAGTTAAAGAAGAAACATTAATTCGGACTGGTAGGAGGGGTGGAGATGCGCAGTGGGGGTAGAGAGGATGCACACCAAGGTGGTGGCTGAAGGACTGGGTGGTCCCACATTCCTGTGCAGATCAACTGGGCACAACAACTGGGATTGAGACAAACAGCACAACCCAGGCTTCCAGCACTGGGAAATAAAGCCTCCAATCAAAACCTCTGGCTATAGAACCTGTGGAGGTTGAGGCAGCACAAAAAACTCCAAGCCTCACAGAAGAGTTTGTTGGAGAGACCCAAAGGGTCCTACAATGTACACAAACCCACCCACCTGGAAATCAGAACCAGAAGGAACCAATCTGCCTGTGGATAGTGGAGGAAGTGACTGAAAGCCACTGAGAGCTAAGCAAATGGCATTGTTCCCTCTCAGACCCCTACCCCACAGACAAGGCCACAACACAATGACATGGGTTGCCCTGCTCCCCATGCATACCTAAGGCTTCTTACAATGTAACAGATGTGCTGAGACAAAGAAATATGGCCTAAATGAAAGAACAGATCAAAAGACCAAAAATGGAACTAAGCATGAGGAAATAGCCAACCTGTCAGATGCAAAGTGCAAAACACTGGTGATAGGGATGCTCACAGAAATGGTTGAGTATGGTCACAAAATAGAGGAAAAAGTGAAAAGTGAAATAAAGAAAAATATGTAGGGAACCAACAGTGAAAGGAAAGAAACCAGGACTCAAATCAACAGTTTGGAGCAGAAGGAAGAAATAAACATTCGACTGCAACATAATGAAAAAAAAAATTCAAAAAAATGAGGAGAGGCTTAGGAACCTCTGGGACAATTTAAATGTTCCAACATATGAATCATAGGGGTGTCAGAAGGAGGAGAGGAAGACCAAGAAGTTGAAAACTTATTTGAAAACATAATGAAGGAGAACTTCCCCCATCTGGCAAAGGAAATAGACTTCCAGGAAGTCCAAAAAGCTCACAGAGTCCCAAAGAAGTTGGACCTCAGGAGGAACCCACCAAGGCACATCAGAATTACATTACCCAATATTAAATATAAGGAGAGAATCTTAAAAGCAGCAAGATAAAAGGAGACAATTAGCTACAAAGGAGTTCCCATTGTACTATCAGCTGATTTCTCAAAAGAAACCTTGTAGGCAAGAAGGGACTGGAAAGAAGCATTCCAAGTCATGAAAAGCAAGGATCTACCTCCAAGATTAGTTTTTCCAGCAAAGGTATCATTTAGAATGGAAGGGCAGATAAAGTACATCCCAAACAAGGTCAAGTTAAAGGAGATCATCACCACCAAGACTTTGTTATATAAAATGATAAAGGGACTTATCTAAGAAAAAGAAGAAGATCAACAGTAAGAACAGTAAAATGACAACAAACTCATAACTATAAACAAGTGAACCTAAAAAAAACAAAAACAAACTAAGCAAACAACTAAAACAGGAACAGAATCACAGAAATGGAGATCACATGGAGGGTTATCAGTGGGGAGGAGGAGAGAGAGAGTGGGAGAAAAGGTACAGAGAATAAGAAGTATAAATGATAGATACAAAATAGACAGGAGGAGGTTAAGAACAGCATGGGAAATGGAGAAGCTAAAGAACTTTTATGTAGGACCCATGGACCTGAACTAAGAGAGGGAATGCTGGTGGGAGGGGGATGCAGGTTGGAGGGGAATAAAGGGGAGGAAAAAAATGGAACAGCTACAATAGCATAATCAATAAAATATACTTTAAAATATAAATAAAGTTTTATTGACATGTGAACACACCCAAAAAACAGACTGAAAATTAATGTTAATAAGCATTCATATCAAGAAGAAAATCATAAATAAAATGAAAAGGCAACCTACAGAATGGGGAAAAACATTTGCAAATCATATATCTGATAAAGGGTTAATATCTGAAACCTATTTTAAAAATCATACAACTCAGCAAAAATAATATGATTAAAAATTTGCACAAGATCTGAATAGACATTTTTCCAAAGAAGATATACAGATGTCCAAATGGTACATGAAAGTGTGCTCAACACTGTTAATATTCAGGGAAATACAAATCAAAACAATGAGGTATCACCCCACACCTGTTAGAATAGTGGCTTTCACCAAGACAAGAAATAACAAGTATCAGTGAGGACTTAGAGAAAGGGGAAGACTTATGCACTATTGGTAGGAAAGTCAATTGGTACAGACACTATAGAAAACAGTATGGAGATTCCTCAAAAAATTAAAAATAGAACTATCACATGATCCAACTCTTCTCTTTTTCAGAATTTATCCAAAGAAAACAATCACACAAACTTGGAAAGGTATATGTACTCCCTTGTTCATTGCAGTGTCATTTGCAATAGCCAAGATATGGAAACAACCTAAGTGTCCATCAATGGATGAATGGATACAGGAGATACGGTATATTATTCATTGAATAATAATCTACATTAGAACATTATTCAGACATGAAAAGAAGGAAATTCTGCCATTTACTACAACATGGATGAATCTTGGGGGTGTTAAGTGAGATAAGACAGAGAGACATGGTGACTAGTTAATGCTGTATCGTATATTTGAAAGTTGCCAAGAGTAGATCTTAAAAATTCTCATCACAAGAAAAAAATGTGTAACTATATCAGGTGATGGTTATTAACTAAATTTATCGTGGTTACTTTATGATACGTACATAATATATCAAATAATTATGTTGTACATCTTAAACTAACACAATATTATATGTCAATTACATCTCAATAAAACTGGTGGAGGGAGAATATTCAAAATAAATCCCCACAAAAGAATACCAAGTACTGGGCTAAGAGTCAGGAAGCAGAGACATTAATAATAGCTCTCCTACTCTGTGACCTGCTGCAGGTCACTTCACTTCTCTGGAGTCCAGTTGTCTTAACCCTAGAGGGAGGTGAGTTTGCACCAGGCAACTCCTAAGTTATAGAGGGGAAGTTCTCTTAACTGACCCCCACCTGGTCCTCCAGCTGGGTTCACTGATATGCCCCTTTCTGGATGGCTGATCCCCAAAGTATGCTGCACTCCTACAAGTGCTGGGTCATTCTGAGGCTATGAATAATGCTTACCAAGATTCAGTAGAATTTGTACAAACCTGTTGCACTTGTTATGATAGCAGTGTATTTTATTTAATTTTATGTAAATATTCAAACACGAAAATGAAAAGAAAGCTGTTGTTTCTATGAGAATTAGGATGAGTGTTGTTTAAAAATTATTTCATAAAGGAGAGTTGCTTTCAAAAATGTGTGTTGATGACTATAGAACATTAGAGGAAAAAATAAAATTTCAGATGATTCAGCTTTCAGATTATGTCAGAGGTATCTTTAAATTTGCGCCTCTCTTTAAATCACCTAAATCTGGACAACTAAGATGATGCACGTTGGATGTTATTTATGCAAGAAAATGGTGTGGGACTATAATTGGTAGACTTTCACTAAAAACAAAAAAGCCTGGAATTTATATCAAAATGTAAATGAATACATTTAGATGCCTTCATTTAATATGAAATATTATAGGTACATACGCATTTTGGGTTTTCTTCATTTCTTTCAAAATAAATTCCATGCTTCAACCAAATATTTTGATTAAACTATCAGCCTTGATTTTTGTTAGAGAACCAGGCTTCTTTTATAATTTCATAACTGGGAATATGTTTATGCAAAATAAAAAGTGTTTGTTAAGTAGGTTTGTTAAGGCGCACAGCTTCAAATAAAATCTCTTTCTCAGCATTCTGAAATGGCTCAAATGTTGACTCTCCCTCCCTTATTTCTGTGCTTTTTATTACATTCTCTGGCTTGTCAGAGAACATGTCAATCTGAGATAAACAACACCACAATAGGGACAAGCATTTGAAATGCCCAGCAGACGCGAAAAGGAAAAAGGACTCATGGACATGGACAACAGTGTAATGATTGCTGGAGGAAGGGGAGGTATAAGGGGACTAAACGGTAATGGAAAAAATATATAATGAATATTTGTAAAATTTTTTTAATGAAATGCCTGAGCAAATGAACAAAAAAGCCGTTTTACCTTTGGGGCCTCTCCCGATACTCCTGCCCCATGCTAGCCTCACTGTTCCATCCAGTAATCCTTGCTTCTACTGTCAGCCTCAGTACCAATAGGATGGAAGGAAAGTTTAGTAGAAAGAACATTTCCCTTTAAATGGGAGACATGGGTCCTCCACATAAAAGTGATGTCTGCAACTGACCTTTGCAGGACTACTGCGAGAAATTCTCTTGGTTTCCCCGTGCTACCTTCTTGTTTCAAAACATTGAATAGAAATGAGAGCCACAAAAGGATTTTTATAAATTATCTCCAGAGGTATTTTTAAATGTATCTTATCTTAATACGTTTTAATACAGATGAACCAACCAAATTTGTGGCCATGTTCGATGTAGAAATAGATAGAGAGGGATGACAGGTGGCAATGGACTCAGTGATCTGGGAGAAGGCTGGCTCTCTCCCACCCACGCCCAGGGCGATCGGTCCCCCAAATACTGACTCGCACCAACTGAAATGTACGGAAGACCTGAGGAAGGCATCAGGCCTGCAATAGCTTAATTTAAAGTGAGAAATAGAATTGTCACACAGACAAGAATTATTCAGGTTGGCATAACAATCTTCTTTTCTCCCTGTAGTCAGGGAAAACCAAATGGTAATCAGAAGCCACTCATTACCATGAGAAATCGCTGTGAAAGACTCAGAAATATTTAAAATCCGTGTATTTTTTGCATTCTCCCTCTACATGAGCAGACCTTCACTGGAACCGGAAAATTGCTGTGAAGACATGCCATCCGAAAAAAGGAAGTCAGATGAAGCTCATGTTTTAACATCAGGCTCGCAATACACTCTTGCCTTTGGGACTGGAATTTGGGAAGTCTGACTATAAATTCTCCTGTTCCCTGTGAAAGAGCTGGTATGGGATCCTTGGTGATTTTCTTTTTTCTATGCTATTCCTTCCCACAGCTGACCATGCCTTCTGCTTTGGACACACTACTTCTTTATGTTAATACATTTATATGCGCTTGCAGGGGTGCCTCTGGCAAGCCTTGACGCCAGTCTGCCCCTTCTAAGTGACTACACATCTCTCCTCAACTCCGTCTGCCTTGACTTTGCAGCGTGACTCTACCTCCCTCACTTCTTGGTTCTCGGAGAGGCACTACAGCCCTCGCACGCAGCCACCCTGACATTCTCTGTTGAAGACGCAAGCCTGTCTGAAATACGGGTTCAAAACTGGTTTCTGATTTGTTTTTGATATTCCTAAATCTTTACTCATTGTTTCAGCTTCCCTTCTGGATAGACAAATCTGGTTGTTTTGAAACATACCAAAAAATTACTTAAATTTATCCAACAAAAATATGGTTTTCCCATTCCTCTAAAATGGCTGTATGGTCATCACATCTTGTTCCCACTTTCTAATGGGCATTGTCCAATATTCGTGTGTTGAAAGAATTTTAAATAACTAACATTTTGGGCCTACAGAGTCACCGTGACTCAGGTGCCTTGTTGTCCCCTCCTCATCTGCAGCCATCTTAAAATGAAATTCTAGTCAAACCAAACCAATAATGAGCCGTGTCGAATTAATTACTGAAAAATTAGTTGGGGTCATATTAAAATGGCAGATTAAAAGTCCAGACTGAATTCTCATCCCTTGGTACCTAACAGAATAAGAAAAATAGTAATCAAATATAGAGCAAAAAGTATTTCACTACCAAATACAAAAGAACCAGCAACCAAATAAAAAAAGAGTCAAAATCTAACCCAACAAACTCCAACACAGAAAAAATGTGTTCCAACACATTTTTGGAACAAAGAAGAGGCTCCACACAAATCCATTTTTGAACAATCTCTCATACTTTCCCCCAAGAATTTAAACGGTTAACAAAATAGAGAATTCTCACTAGGACCCCCAGATCTGGAGAGAAGCAAAATAATAGTTAACATCAACTTTTCCGTCTCTTGACAAAAGCTATTGCTAGGTGGAAAAAATGTATGAAATGCAGAAATAAATGACAGGACAGACCTGAGCCACAGTGAGTTACCCAGGGCAACAGACACCATTGAAAAGATGTTGAACACACCTCCAATGATGTGCAGTGAACCTGGTAGAAGACACATAGCAGAACCTCAGGTAGTCTAACAAACACAGCTTACTTCTTATTTTAAATTAAATTTGTTGGGGTGACATTGGTTAATGGGGATATATAGGTTTTCAAGAGTACATTTCTATGACACATGTTCTGTATATTGTATAGTGTGCCCACCACCCAAAGTCAAATCATCTTCTGTCATCATGTATGTGGCCCCCATCAGCCTGTACTATTTCCCACCCCCACAGCTTAACTCTTAATGAGATCTCTCTTTAACTCATTTTAACTATATATACACACATACGCACATATACTATATATACTATATATACACACACAATATATACACACATATGTATGTAAACATATACATACATATAATACATAGTACATACACACAATGTATGTATATGCACAATGTGTATACACACAATATATGTATCTATACCGTGTATAGATACATGTATACATATATACATATATATACAACACATGTAGGCACACATTGTATGTGTGTGTGTTGTGTGTGTACACATGCAATACATGTGCATATACATGCAATATTTGTATATGCATGTGCTATATGCATGAGTGTGCATGTGTGTGTATACATGTACATGCATTCTATATAGTATATATATACAATATATAGTGTGTGTATATACACACTTGATCTCATGTTCTAACATGAAGGAAAAACAAATTGAATTGCTTTGGTATGCTGTGAGAGGAAAGTTTCAAAGTCATCCAAACTATATCAGAGCAAACAGAAAATTTAGACAAAGCTTCCCAAACACGAGCAAAATGTAACAGAGGCAAATAAAAATAAGCCAGGATGGAAAGTGTGCACACAGAAAAACAAACCAAAAAAAGTGTACTGTACCATAAAGCAAGTAAATAAAAAATTTTTAATCAAGAATTCAAAATAATAGATTGAGATGAAAGATGGATTCTATCGTAAAACTAATTGAAAACTGAAGCAATATTATTTTTAAATTAATACAAAAATTAGAAAAGAAAAAAAGAATAAGTACTCTTGAAAATTCATTAGTACAATAGGAATGGCTAGGGATAAATACAGCAAATGCACAAGAAAAGATAAATTTAAATAAATTAATGAAAAGCCAATAGATATGAAAGACATGAAAAGAAACTACCATAAAGACAATCAGGACTTTTGAAGCATATCTCCCCTCCTCCAATGAAACACGGGTATGTTTAGAGATACAGTATACAGCAAAAAACTGGAATGAAAAACTAAAGTTACAGAATCATGCTCTGAGCATATATGACAAAAATTCAAATTAAGACAAATCCTAGCTACGTTATTGAACTTCAAGGATTAAAAATAAATAAAAGAATTATTCCACATTCAAGTACTCAAACCAAAATCACCTAATAAAGGGAGGAAAAATCCAATTAGCTTCAAACTTCTACACCAGAAGACACTGAGGTAATATGTACAATGTTCTAATGGAGAGAACGTATAACTTAGAAACACCCAAGCAGTACTTCATCTGGGTATAAAGGGAAGACATTTTGACATATGAAAGAACCCAAGGAACACACAAGCAGCAGCTTCTTAAAATATTTTTAGCCCTGACTGGTATAGCTCAGTTGCTTGGGCATTGTCCCACAAAGTGAAAGGTTGCCAGTTTGATTACCCATCAGGGCACATACTTGTGTTTTGGGTTTGGTCCCCAATCGAGGCATGTATGGGAGGCAGTGATCAATGTTTCTCTCCCTCTCTTTCTCCCTCCCTTCCCTTCTTGCTAAATAATAAATAAAATCTTAAAAATTTTTATGATCACGAACTCCAAACAATTAAGAAATGCAGCAAAATAATTCATTCAAGAATAAAGAAGTTATGTTAACAAGGTCAAATGGTGAAAGGATCCAAGATGGCGATGGAGTAGGTAGACATTGCACTCACCTCCTCCCAAGACCAAACTGGAATAACAGCTAAGATACAGAGCAATCAGTCTAAATAAGCAACTGAGGACCAGCCGGAGAGAAGTTTTATAACTAAGGATTTACAGAAGGAGGTACATTGAGACTGGCAAGAAAGGTGGAGACACAAAAAGGGCAGCCGCTAAGGTTCCAGGGGAATATCTCAGCTACAAAGCTTCCCCCTGAGAAGTGTGGAGTCTCATCCCCAAGTCAGGTTCCCCAGCCCAGAGCAGCAGAGCCAGAAGAAGCACCTACATAACATCTGGCTGTGAAAATCACCAGGGACTCTATATACCAGGGAGAGAAGAGTCTGCTAGAGACACAGGTGCCCTCTTAAAGGGAAAACACTCAAGATGTCAGTCACAGCCCTTCACCCTGGGCTCTGATGAAGGGAGGGAGGAGTAGATATGAGTCATGTGAGGAGAAACTATGGTTTATGACTCTGGGGAGAGAATTGAAGGGACAGACAACAGGACCCCTGTTCTGAGTCCCTCTCCCACACTGCAGATGCCATCTCTCTTGAGTGGAGTGCTCCCCTCATACAGCATCAGCCTGTACCAATGCAGTGGCCACACTCTTTGGTCTCCCTGGCACCCTACCCTGCTAAGCTTGCACCCTACTGAGTAGTCATCTGCCTGGGTGGGGGTGTAGAGGGCTGGCTAGTCTCAGGGGGTGTCCACTGAGAGGAGTGGCTTTGGGGTGAGGGTCATTTCTTTCCCTTTCCTGTGGACCTGACTGGTGCCTTCCTCTCGTGGGAAATCTGCTAACCCCACCCTCGGGACTCCCAGTGGCCCCAGCCTCCCAACTCCTGGTGGCTCCACCTGCTACAGTCTGAGCGGAATCCTAGGCAGACTGAGTTGTGTGATTCTGGTGTAGGAATGACTTCCCCCATATCCCCCAAGCCTGACCAGCACCTTCCCTTCATGGGAGATCCACAAGCCTCATTCTCCCAACCCCTGTTACCCCATCCTGCTGAAACCAGGCTTTGGACAGAATCTGGGCTAGACCAAGTTGTATGGATCTAGGATGGGGGCCATTTTCCCACACATGTGCCACCAGTGCAGAGCTCCCACTTCACATAACCAAATCTTAGTCTGTATGGGCCTGATAAACACTGTTGGCCTCACTCTGATAACCCCCTAAGACCATGCCCCATCAAAAAGGTGTACAAGCATCCAGCAGGTGGCAGCTAGACTTGGTATACCTTAAGAATTTGTAAATGGCCTCAGACTCAACACTGGCACTGAGTTTGAACCTATATAATCTGGTGAACATCACTTCCCCTTACCTGGTAACTCTAAGAACCTACCTCATGCAATGTTAGTAGCATCAGAGGCTCTTTCGGTGACTGAATTTAAAAGGCAGGCAGCATGTGGAGACAGAGGTGAATCTTGGAGTGACTAGGACTTTTGCTGACCTGTACGTGGCCCAGGTGCAGGTAAAAGCTAGGTTTGGTGTACAGCTTAGTCCTTCCTGCACACACCAATGCTCAGCAGAGATAGCCACAGACTATGGGTTGCCTTATAGCTCCAACCAGGGTTGCCCAGGGCCAGTCACAGGCAGTGTCTGAAACTGGACTGCAAAGAGTTCCTCCCAAGAGGCCCCAGAACAAACACACTCAGTGACCAGCTTCAGGCAAGATCAGAGCAGGATCAAATTAGTTTCACAAGTAGTATATCAAAAGGGAGATCTCAGCAGGAACCAGACTCTGCTCAGGGGAATTCTGCTCTGTGTGGTCAGCACCTACACAGCAGCTTGTACACTGAAGTCGGAGTTGATCCTCACAGTCAGCCAGCCTGAGGGTCAACCCCATGCATTAACAGGCCAATAGCAATCAACACCCAATTATAACAGGAGAACCCACATAATCCACACAAGGAACATACCTGGAACACTAAGCTCAGGTGATCAAGGAGAATTGGTCACTGGGTCCCACAGGACATCTACTATATAAGGCCACACTATAAAGACTGAGAATCATAGCAGATCAACATAATACTTAGAAACAAACACAAAGAGGTGGCCAAAATGAGGAGACAAAGAAGCATGCCCCAAATGAAAGAACAGGAGAAATCTCCAGAAGAAAAGCTAAATGAAATGGAGGCAAGGAATTTATTAAATATCGAGCTAAAAAAATAGTTATAAGGATGCTCAAGGAACTTAGCAATAACTACAATAGCATGAAAAAAGACATAGAAACCATAAAAAAGAACCAGTCATAAATACAATATATGCAATGAGGAATACACCAGAAGAAACAAACATTAGTTTAGATGAAGCGGAGGATCAAATCAGCAATTTGGAAGGTAAGGTAGCAGAAAACACCCAATCAGAGCAGAAAAATAATATATTAAAAAGTGAGAATAGTTTAGCAAACCTATGGGACAACATGAAGCATAACAGCATCCATATAGTAGGGGCACCAGAAGGAGAAAATGGCAAGTCAGGGATCAAGAACCTATTTAAAGAAATAATAACTGAAAGCTTCCCTAACCTGGTGAGGGAAAAAAGACATACAAGCCCAGGAAGGCCAAGAGTCCCAAGCAAGATGAACCCAAAGAGGCCCACACCAAGACACATCATAATTAAATTGGTAAGGGTTAACTTCTGGTTGAGATGGTGACATAGGTAATTGTGGTACTTGAATCCTTCCACAACCACATCAAACATACAACTAAGCTATAGAAAAACCATCATTTGGAACTTCCTGATATCTAGCTGAAAGGAAGACCTACAGTTAGGGATTTAAAGAAGACGCCACATCAGGACTGGTAGGAGGGGCAGAGATGTGGAGCAGGCTGGTTCCCCACGCACATGTGGCAGATAAAAATCAGGAGGGGTGTCTTGGCTGTGGAGGTCCCTCTGAGAATTAAGTGGTCCAAGTCCCACACCAGACCCTCCAGCCCAGGGTTCCACAGCTGGAAAGAGAAGTCTCTATAACTTCTGGCTGTAAAAACCAGCAGGGATTGTGTATGACTGAGACAGAGGGTTTCCAGAGTCCCAGACAGTTCCTCTTAAAGGGTCTGTGTATGAACTTAATCACACCTACTCCTTCTGGGCTCCAAAGCTGGGGAAGCAATTTGAAAGAACCAGGGACATATAGGAAGGAGATGAATTGTCTGGCATCAGTGCAAGAGCTGGGGATGGAGGGGATCCTTCTGCCAGATAAAAGTGCTGGCAGAGTCCAGAGTTCCTTTTCTGCTAACTTTCCCCCACCACCACCACACACACATAGAACCAGCAGGCAGTCACCATATCTGAATCTACTAACCTGGCTCACACAGTTTTCCCAGGCTTGGTGATTCCCTGATACCCTGCCTACCCAACTTGTGGGCTGACTCAAGCCATTTTTAGTGCCTTTTTTCATACAAATGGTCTGTCTTGGTTCATGCTTCAGACATTGCTAAAATCTCTCAAGCCAGCAGCATTTGGTTTCACTGTGTCCCACACCTCTCAATAACTGGTCCCAGGCCAGCACAAGCAGCAACTGGCCTTGGTTCTTAGTTTGGCCTCTCTCAAGCACTTTCAAGCCCAGT
>PVKM010023694.1:0-20985 GCA_004027735.1 Carollia perspicillata | reverse complement strand
GTTCCCTGTGCATTTTCCATCATTTCACTTATGAACGCCTTCATTTGTTCATCTAATTTGCGACCAAAATCAACCAATTCTGTGAGCATCCTGGTTAGCAGTGCTTTGAACTGTGCATCTGATAGGTCGGCTATCTCTTGCTTGCTTAAAAGTATTGGCTCTGGGACTCTGAGCTGTTCTTCTGTTTGAGTCATTTTTGGTCAGGTGGTGCCTGTTGCGTATGAGGGGCGGAGCCGTAGGTGTTCACCAGGGCGGGGCAGCCTAGTCGCCAAGTTGTGACGCTGTCTGTGGGGGCGGGGTCAGAGAGGGAACAATGGCGCCTGTTCCACGCTTTCTGGAATTTTCATCCCCTCTGCTGCCTCCCACAAGCAAACTGGGCCCCCATGGCACTGGTTCCCAGGTGGGAGATCCTATGCATTCTCTGGGACCTTGCGGGTCTCCCCGGTGACCTCTCCTGTGAGGCTGGGAGCCTCTCCCGGCACCTTTTGAATCGGCGTTTTTAGGCTTTATTTCCTGTCGCTGGGGCCCTGGGCTGTGTGGTCCGTCTCACTGCCTGCTCTTGCCTAGTTTATCTGCATGCGAATATGTGTCCACGGTTGGCCAACTGCCCTGTGTGCCTTGTGTGCTCTGCTCGTCTCCTCCCTGCATCTGGGGTCTGCAAGCTCCATGCTACCTACGCCGCCTGGCACTCCCGAGCCTGGCAGCCACCATGTTTTCCTGCCGCTTTCTCTCTCCGCCTGCTGCGGCCTCTGCCCCTCTTACTGGTCTGGTTGAATGGTTGTCAGACTTCCGTAGTTCAATTTTCTGTGTTCTGGTTGTGTTACTGTTTGTAAATATTTGTTGTCCTTAATCTTGGTGTGAGAGGAGGTACAGTGTTTCCACCTACGCCTCCATCTTGGCCGGAAGTAGCCGAGTTGTACACTCTTGACATAATTCTGATAAACAAAGGGTTGTTTATTTTTCTTCTCAGACAACTATTTCTTGAGCCTGCATGAAAACTGCTCTTGAGTGCTGGCCTGCAAACCCCAAAGAGTTGCCTGTTGATTCCCAGTCAGGGCACAAGCCTGGGTTGCAGGCTAGGTTCCTGGTTGGGGGCGCACAAGAAGCAACCACACATGGATGTTTCCCTCCCTCCCTTTCTCTCTTCCCCTCTGTCTAAAAATAAGTAAATAAAATGTTTAAAAAATTTTTTTTGAAAACTTTAAAAAATTTGAGCGATTTATAATTTTAAGTGGAAACTATACATGAGACAAAGTTTTAACCTGTTTATTGTTTGACTACCGTCATTCATTAAGTGTGTATTGAGCAGTTACTGTGTGCTTAAAATTTTCATATTGTTTAAGTTGTCCAGCACTTTATAGAGCAAAAATTGCCTTGTTAAATAAAGGTCCTGCTGTCTAGTAGGGCAGATAAAGCCAAGTTAACAAATATTTGTAATTCTTTAAATGAATACAGAAGATATATGTGTGAGGCATTATTTCTAAGGATACAACCATAGAAAAGAAGGGTCCCTATTTTCCCATTACTTTAAATGAGGGAGTCAGACAACTAACCTGGCAAGTATAATACAATGTGATACATATTCTGATAAAGGGGAGTTTTAAGTTGTAGCATGGAAAAGGGCGGGATTCAGAAAGGCTTTTGAGTAATTAGGAAAGGCTTCCTGACCTCTGAGCTGAGATCTGAAGAATAAAAAATTCACCTAGTGAATAATTGTCAATCTATGTTTCTGGTAAAAAACACTTGTGTGAAGCTCTAGGGATATAGCATGACCTGCTGTGGGATCTGAAAGAAGTTCTGTGGCTGGAGTGCCAAAGGGGAAATGTCAGAGTCGTGGCTGGAGAAGCAAGCAGGGGCCAGATCTTGAAAGGCTTGGTAATTACTTGTAAGAATTTGGGTTTTATACTGAGAGCTGTTTGTGGGGGCCACCCACTCTTCCCCCAAGTGTTTCAAATTGAACAGTAACCCGATTAGATGTGAGTATTTGAATGATCACTCTAATTACAGTGTAGTGATTAGGTTAGGAACAGGATGGGGGAGTGGATGTGGTAATAAGACCAGTTACAAAGCTATTAGAGGAAATTTGGTGTGCCCCGTAGCAGGGTAGTGGCAATGAGAATGAAGAGAAGTTTGAAGGGTTGGGAGAAATTTGGGGAGAAGAATGGGTAAGATTTGGTGATTGTTAGGATGTCAGAGTCGAAGAAGAGACAGGCGTCGTGATGAGTGCAGGATTCTTGACCCTCCCCACCTTTTTAGTTGATTTCTCCTTAGCTGTTATCTTTTATTTTATTTATTTTTAGAGATGGGGGAAGGGTAGGAGAAAGAGAGGGAAAGAAACAGCAATAGGCTGCCTCTCGCATTTGCCTCCATGGGGACAGAAACCACCCCATCTGCCCTAATTGGGAATTAAACCGGAGAACGCCTAAACAACTGAGCCACACTGTTCAGGGCTCTTTAGCTGTTATTTATTTATTTTTTTTAAAGAAGCCCTGTGGATTCTCCCAACCTGTAAGAGTGGTTTAAGTGCCTTCTCTTGGTGCTGCAGCAGTTTTTACCACACTCTTCTTTGCCTTTTCCACTCGTTTGTAAGCTTACAGGCAAGACCAGTGTCTTATTATTGCATACTAAGCACCTTGAGCAGTCCATGACACTTAGTATATATTAAATAAAGTGTTGAATGAATGAAAATACAGTTTTCATACTTAATAAAAATTTAAATATTTATAATTGTAGGAAAAAACCTGGTTTTCTGAACTGTCAATATCCAAAAATTTGGTTTATAACTTCAGCGAGATCACTCCATGCACTTTGAATTATCTTTTTGTAAAAACAATGTACATTGTAATTCACATCTGAAGTGCTGGGTATATTTAATTCTTCATTGGCTATCGTGGACTAATTTAAGTGAGTTTTGATATTATGTTGACCTCCTCTTGTATCATACATTTGGCTTTTCTTTGTAAATAAATTTTTAATTACTTTGATCCTTTCTCAGTTTAAAAGTAAAACATAACCAAACCAGCACTTTTAGGATTTTTTTTGTTTCAAAATGAAAATAGCTTTTTTTTTTCATCCTTGATTATGAAAGGAGGGAATGCTTATTGTATACAGTTTAAAAATAATACAGAGATAAAGGGAAGTGAAAACATCCTAATACATTGCAATCATTTGATGGATGTTTTTCTAGACTTAATAGTATTTTATGTGTATTTATGTGAAATGCCATGATTAGGTTAAAAGAAAAGCCATCAACAGAGGGAATATTTATGACATACATTAATGTGCTCATTAATAAATAAAAGATATTGATGTTTTTCATATGAAGAATACTGATAACTAGTGTATAACCTAATACACTTGTATTAGGAAGCCTTGTATATTGTATTCTTCACAAAATGAGTTATATTAAAAGCATTGATAATTTCTACTATAAAAATAGAATATAACTATGTTTGAAATACATCTTATCCTAAGCCTATTTGAGCATGGAACTAAATGTTGTAGAAATAGATTTTGGGAAGTTGTAAGAATGTATTACTGAACATTTTCATATTAGCATGTTATTAAGTATTCCAAAACATGTGTTTGCATGACAGTTACGATTACCTGTAGCCGTGGATAAATGGAATGTAGATAAACTCAGAAAGCAATTTTTAAAAGATTTTATTTATTTATTTTTAGAGAGAGGGGAAGGGAGAGAGAAAGAGAGGAAGAGAAACATCAATGTGTGGTTGCCTCTCGTGCGCCGCCCCTCCCCCACCTCCCCACTGGGGACCTGGCCTGCAACCCAGACATTTGCCCTGGCTGGGAGTCGAACCAGTGACACCTTGGTTCACAGGCTGGTGCTCAGTTCACTGAGCTACACCAGCCAGGGCTCAGAAAGTAACTTTTGTACACCCAAAATTGGTCTTTGAAACTACTTTCAATTGGAGTTTTGGAGCTTTAAGGTTCCCAGAGACCATGTAGCTCCTAAACTCATTTTTTCAGATTAAAAAAACTGAGGCTTGAAATGTAGCATTTGCCTAAGATTGTACTGCAGTTTATCAAGGGATTTGGAACGCACATCCACAGCTCCATATCTTTTGGTCTTTTTCACTCCATTTTTTTCAATATATCACCTTTTATCACATTCCGTTTGAGGTAGAAATAGGTAGAAGATACCTTCATTTAACGTGAGAGTTCAATGTAGAGTTAGATTTAAGGTAGGTCAAATTTAATATAGATAAAACACCCCAAGTAAGTGCCTGGACATCTAGTCTCCCCTCACTTATCTGAATTATTCTTTTTTTTTTCTAGACAAGAGAAAAATAGTTTTAAAAGATGCACGTATTCTGAACAATATTACTGCTAAAGAATAATCAGTGATAGTTTTTAAAAATCAGTGCATGGACTAAGGATGAATGAGTCAGGTGCTTTTCTGAATTGAGCCACATTGCATCATCACTTCCATAGTGGTCAGTTATGGAAACATTTATGTCTACATTCTAGTATTAATGGAAAAGAGGACCTCAGTGACTATAGAGTTAAACTGTGTGGTATTGAATTTAAACTGATTTATAACATGTATTCTTTTCATCATACTTTTCAGAAAGATACTACTGCTCAGTAAAAATAATTGAACTCAAGGTTATATACATTACACATTTAGACATATAATAATATATTACTGGAAGAAATGCCTCTATTAAAGCCAGAATAATCAGTAAACTACTAGTATGCTCTATAGGATTAGGTCTTAAATGAGGTGAGGAAAATATGTTTTATGGATAGATACTCAGATTTTCTAGAGTATCTTATTGGCTCTTTTTAGTCAACATTTTCTCTGGCTATAGAAAGCAATCCTACCTTTTCAAATCTTGTTCTGTGAACAGTTTTCCTTGGTTCATGTATCTAATCCTGATTATTTACATCTCCTGAATATATTCTGAAATAGTATATTGTAGTAGTTAAGACATGGGTTTAGAGTCAGAACTATGTCAGACTTGTCAGACCAATTATGGTCTGTATGATCTTTGACAAGTCATTTGATTGTTCTTGAGCCTCAGTTTATCTTTAAATATTTTATTTATTTTTAGAGAGAGGAGAAAGGAGGGAGAGAAAGAGGGAAACATCAATGCGTGGTTGCCTCTCCGCCCCCTACTGGGGACCTGGCCCACAACCCAGTCATGTGCCCTACACTGGGAATTGAACCAGCAACCCTTTAGTTTGCAGGCTGGCACTCAGTCCACTGAGCCACACAGCCAGGCCAGTTTCATTATCTTTAAATTAGGATTAATCATCTCAGAACAGCTGAAAGCACTTAGTACAGTGCCTAGCATGTAGTAGTACTCAATAAATATTATCTGTTGTTATTAGTGGTGTTATTGTCAGATTCACACTATCCTATTGGGCAAATAATTTAACTTCCATAAATCTTGGTTAACTCATGTGTTAATGGAAGTAACACTACTTGTGACTTGTTTACAGGCTTAATTTGGAAATCAAATGTAATCATGTGATAGTAGTTTATAAACTCTCAACCTAAACTGAGGTGACAAGTCTTACCCCATTAGGACTAGGCAGGTGAAAGAAAGAGTGGAGGGTTGCCTTTGGGAAAGGATTTAACCAGACACATCTGTCTTCCTTTAGTGCTGTCACACCGAGGCACATGCAAACATGTAAGTTCCTTCCTGGCTCAGTCAGGCCCAGAATGGGTATCTATTTCATCAGTGTCCTCCATGCAGTGTTCACAAGATCCAGGATGACTCTGTGGCAGAGTCCAAACTTTCCAGGGGGGGAGGGGGTAAGCACTTAAATAGAGTTTGGGATATTTTCTTTTATTTCTTCAGTGGTCTTACACAGATGTGTAACTCTTACATACATTTATGTTTTTTTTCAAACAGGTAAAAATACACCAGTTAATCATATTATGGAGAAGCCACATTTTCAGAGAGATTCCTCTGGATCTTATGTCCACCAGTGGACTATGATGGGCAATTTTTCTGTATCCTCACCAGCACTGTTATTTTTTATATTTTCATCAATTCAATAGATATAACACTATTTCTTACTGTATTTTTAAAATCACTATTATTCTAATGATTAGCGAAGGTACCTTTCTAGATCTTTTAGACAGCCAGGGAGGGACCCAGAGTTCATTTGAGCATTTACTGGAAAATGGAAACATAGCTTTGGACTCTGTGATTCAGCTTACCAAGTATTGGTTTAGTATACTACTTTACCTTGGTTTTTACCCTTAACTATAGCTCAGAAATCACTGTTCTAAATTTGATGTTTCTCAATTCTTTAAGTGTGACTAATCTTTATATGTAAATATCTACAATGTATATTTTCATATGTTTTAAAACTCTATACAAATAGAACTATCTTTTAAAAAAATTTTAATGAGATGACACTGATTTATAAAATTACATAGGTTTCAGGTGTACAGTTCTAAAATACATCATCTGTATATTGTATTGTGTGTTCATACCAAGTCAAGTACCCTTCCATCACTGTTTATCCCCCTGTACCCTCTATGGAGACTTCTCTCCATTCCCCTTTCCCTCTGGTAATCACCATACTGTTTGTCTGTGTCTGAGTTTTTTTCTCTTAATCCACTCACCCAGCGTCCAACCCTCTCCCCTCTGACAGCTGTCAGTCTCTTCTCTGTATCTATGAGTCTATTTCTATTTTGTTTATTTTGTTCATTAGATTCCACATGTAAATGAAATCATATGGTACTTTTCTCTCTGACTGGCTTATTTCACTTAGCATAATACTGTCCAGGTCTATCCATGCTGTCACAAAAAGTAAAATTTCCTTCTTTTTTATGGCCAAGTAGTACTCCATTGTGTAAATATACCACAGCTTTTTATCCCCTCGGCTACTCATGGGCACTTGGGCTGCTTCCACATATTGGCTATTATAAATAATGCTGCAATGACCATAGAGGTGCATATGTTTTTTTGAATCAAGTGTTTCTGGTTTCTTTGAATATAGTCCCAGGAGTAGAATCACTGGGTCATTTTTTTGAGGAAACTACATACTGCTTTCCACAGTGGCTGCACAAGTCTGCATTTTCATCGGCAGTGCATGAGGGTTCCCTTTTCTCTGCATCCTCACCAACATTTGTTTGTCGATAACCATTCGGGCAAGTGTGAGCTGATATGTCCTTGTGGTTTTAATTTGCATTTTTCTGATGATTGGTTATGTTGAGCATTTTTTTCATGTCTATTGGCTATCTGTATGTTCTCTTCGGAGAAGTCTATTCAGGTCCTTTACCCACTTTTTAATTAAATTGTTTGCTTTTTTGGTGTTGAGTTTTGTTAAGTTCTTTGTAAATTTTGGATATTAACTCCTTATCAGATGTATCAGTGGCAAATGTGTTCGCCCATAGAACCATTTTATTTGCAACTTACATGTTTCTGTTTTGTTGTTGTTCACCATTGTTTCTGAGATTTGTCCAAGTTGCTTCCTGTAGGCTTAAGTGATTTTTTCCATGGTGTAGAGTAACTTTGCCACTGAGACTCCTTATGCAAGCGCATAGAAGTTTTCCTACTTTAAATACCTGCAAGTAGAATTGATGGATCTAATGGGTGGATATGGCATTTTCATATCATCAAGTTTTTGCCAAATTGCTCTCCAAAGTAGTTTTAACAGTTTATACTTTTTATCTGTAGACTGAGGTTTTTTTGGCTCCATATTTTCCAACAGTAGTTGGTTTTATCAGACTTTTTACTTGCTAACCCGATGGCAGTGATATCACTAAATGTTGCTCAAATTACTAGTGATACTGGGTAGTTTTGAAACAATATTGGGTTGGCCAAGATGTTCATTTGTTTTTTTTTTTCTGTAAGATGGCTCTGGTAGTGCTTAGCTGTCTTTAACTTCTTTCGAAACAATTTTGTTAGGTTGTATTGTGACAGCTGTCATGTCAGTGTGCATTAAAAAAATCTTATCAAAATTGGTGAATTTTTGTATAGTCATTTTAATATGGAAGATGGAAGAAAATATGCAACATTTTTGGCATACATACTATGCTTTATTATTTCAAAACAGGTAAAAAATGCAATTGAAGCACAAAAAGTGATTTGTGCAGTGTGTGGAGAAGGTGCTGTGACTGAATGAATATGTCAAAAGTGGTTTTCAAAGTTTCATGCTGGAGATTTTTTGCTGGACGATGATCCACAGTCGGTTAGGTAGACCAGGTGAAGTTGATGGTGATCAAATTGAGACAGTAACTGAGAACAATCAACATTATACCACGTGGGAGCTAACTGGCATACTCAGAATAGCCAAATCAATAAAGTTACTGGTGAAAATGAATAACATTTTACAGAAAAAACCATATAGACTTTCTGGCCAACCCCAAATTTAATGACCATTAAAGTATTTTCTGTGATTTACCTGCCCACTTTTTAGTGCCATATTTGTATTATGGATACCCTTTCACTTTTCTTGTTTGTATTCTTAACTCTTCATGCCATGCCACCTATCCCTTATCTACCCAGCCATCCATGTAGACATCTTCTGTACTTACCCCTTACATTCCAGTATCACACACTCACTGGTCTTTTACCACCTGTGGATGCTCTTTTCACTCCATTCAGTCTCTGCTTCTCCATACTGAGTCATCCCTCTGTGAGGATAGCCATGGCCACCTCACTTGGCCTCTGAACCTCTTGTGAATTGCCAACATATTATGTTCACGTTGTCCTGTTGTCCTGGATGGATTCTGATTACTACGCCTCTCCCCTCCGCCCCCCCCCCCCACACACACACTGAGCTGCCCCTTTGTGGGATTGTCTTTCTCATCTCACCCAAGCTCTGAAATACAAGATGGGGAGTAATTTTTCTGTACTCTACCTTCTTTAGTCTGTCTGGGCTCTGACTTTCTGCTGTGGGACACTTTGATTTTTTATTATCTACCATCATTGGCGGGGATGCCCACCTTACTCTACAATACTCAGTTGCTTTAGTTTTGAGTTGACCAGGGTGGGGAATGGGTGTGTTTAGTTTTCTTGACACTCAAAAATGTTATTACAGTTTTATTAAAGAAATAAGACAAATACAGCTCTAACAGAAAATACTGATTATATATGAAAGACATATTGCTGTTGTGAAAGTTGAGAATTTGAGGTGTATAAAGATTTACCTATGAATTGAAAATAAAACTGATAATTTCAAAACTATGTTATAAAGTAGAAGACATTCATGAGAGCTCCTGGGGGTTATATAGCCTAATGAGAGCAATGTAGGAAAGACTTTCTGGAAAAAGTGACTCCCAGAAGTCTTAAAGATGGATTCATCTGGAAAGGTGGTGCCCGGAAAAGGAAGAGGTGTGAGGGATATGTAGGAGAAGGCAGTCAGGCAGAGGAGGAAACAATGACAGTATAGACATGGAGGGAGGAAACAGTACCATATTTTCAAGAATACTGATAAGGGTAGTATATAACTACCCTCCAGTAATTGTATGACCATGGAGACTAGGGAGTAGAGGTGGAGAGGAGAGAAAGGATCATCCAAGCAGAGGGAGCAAGCTGAATAAATATGGTAATGCAGAAGCACTTTGAGCTGTCAATATTATGTAACACTGGAATGGAGAGTGTATTGGTACAAATGGTAAAGCTGGAAAAGATAGATTGGAGACTGATTATGGAGGCACTGTACACACACACATAAGTATGTGCACTTGTATGTGTTTTTAGTGTAGGAGTGATTTCAAACCAATCATTCTCAAAAGTGGGAATATAACATATTCCCACTGTAACCTTGTATAGGTTACAGTAACCTATACAGTAACCTAAACTGTAACCTTGTATAGGGTAGGACCCAAATCCTCTATATAGAAATTTTTAGCACAATCCTGTGCACTTAGACGAGCAGTTTTCAACTGGTGTGCCACAAGAGTTTTAAGGAAATGCAATACCTGATTATTTAATCAGGCGCACTGACCTCTTTTCCCTTAGCTTGTGTTACAGCTAACAACACAACAATAGCCTTCCCGTCTGAATGAATTGAAATTATATCTATTTTTTTTGTCAGATCAGCAAAAAAAAAAAGATTTTCTAGTGTGCTGCAGAATTTCATTAATTAGTTTATGTGGGCCATGAGATGAAAAAGGTTGAAAATTGCTGACTTAGACTATCAGGTACTTTTTGTGGTTTGATAAAATTTTATTAACATCTTTTTAATCTCTTAAGCTAATCAGGTGTAAGATGTTATAGTTGTGTCTTTACTCTTCAAGCCTTAGTACCAAATAAAGATCAGTTATAAAATTAATAATAGAGTCACAAAGCAAAAAATGTATTTTAAATTTTGAAATATTCAGGGAGAACTACTTCATGGAGATTTTACTCATCTTTTCAGCCCTAGTGGATCACTTTAGTCAGTCCTTTTACCACTGAACATTTCTACCTTTAAGAATGCTTAAGAACCCTAACTTTTTCAGTAGAACATAGACATCATTGGAGCTTGCTTTTTCTTAAGGTTTCTGAAAGGTGGCCCCCAGATCTACCTGCATCAGAGTCATCAAGAGTGCTTATTTAATTGCAGGTTTTTCATACCCTTTTTCCTCATTTTGTTCTTTTGCTAGATTGCTTTCTTCTATATATCGTCAGGTTTGAAATCCTTCCTGTTATTTAAAGCTGTCTGGGCTCTCTGGTAATTACTGGTAGTTGCAGACAGGGCAGTGTTAATGTAGTGGTTTGGAACCGGGGCCTTGGATACTTACCACCAACATTGGAATCTCAGCTCTGTCACTTTTCCAAGATTACAATGCTAGTTACTTAAAAGTATTTCTGTGACTCAGTGTCTTTATGAATAAAACAAGGATAACAATTTGTCTCATAGGGCTGTTAAATGTATTAAATGAATGAATATTTATAAATTTCTTACAATAGTGCTTGTACATAGAAAGCACTCCAACATTAGGTGCTGTTGTGACTTCTCCCTCTTTTCAGCTCTTAACAAAGTTTTGTAAAATGGTAACTCGAATACTTATCTTCTTTCTATTCAGGTTGCAAATTCTTCGAGGATAGGATCTAACTTACTGATTTTTATAGCTTTTCAAAAGATTTTATATAAGTGTTTGATAAATATTTACCACATAAAATCATAGGAAAATGGCAAAAATATCAGTAGGATGTTTTTCAGGGCTCATTTGCTTAATATAAATTATAGTCTAAAGAACTAATACTCTCTGTATTATATTTCAGGAATTCTAATGAATCATTGATTGACCAGCACCATTTTACCAATTGGAATGAGTTCTCAGAAATGGGAATAGATTCAACATGTAACAGATGGCTCTTACTCCATGGTGATTACTTCTTCAAGCCAACACCTTTTTAATTCCATAGGATTTTTGTCTCTTCATCTTTGAATTCCAGTTCCTATTGTTGGCAAATAAAATAAAAGGAGTTCATGTAGTTTTTGCACAAGCTTTAGTCACCATGAGTAGTAGCTTAGGAAAAGAAAAAGACTCTAAAGAGAAAGATCCCAAAGTACCATCAGCCAAGGAAAGAGAAAAGGAGGCAAAAGCCTCTGGAGGTTTTGGGAAAGAAAGCAAAGAAAAAGAACCTAAGACCAAAGGGAAAGATGCCAAAGATGGAAAGAAGGACTCCAGTGCTGCCCAACCAGGAGTGGCTTTTTCAGTTGACAATACGATCAAACGGCCAAATCCAGCACCTGGAACTAGAAAAAAATCTAGCAATGCGGAGGTGATTAAAGAGCTCAATAAATGTCGGGAAGAGAACTCAATGCGTTTGGACTTATCCAAGAGGTCTATACACATATTACCATCATCAATCAAAGAGTTGACTCAATTAACAGAACTTTATTTATATAGCAACAAATTGCAGTCCCTCCCTGCAGAAGTGGGCTGCCTAGTAAATCTCATGACACTGGCTCTAAGTGAAAATTCACTTACCAGTTTGCCTGACTCTCTTGATAACTTGAAGAAGCTACGGATGCTTGATTTACGGCATAATAAACTGAGAGAGATTCCTTCAGTGGTGTATAGGCTAGATTCTCTCACCACTCTTTACCTTCGCTTTAACCGTATAACTACTGTGGAAAAGGACATCAAAAACCTGTCGAAACTCAGCATGCTTAGCATTCGAGAGAACAAAATCAAACAACTACCTGCTGAAATTGGTAAGAGGCCTTGGCTTACCATTATTATTTTTAGTATTATGCTAAATAACTTAATTGAGTGCTCTTCATATCAGAATATATCTGATACTTGCCTAAAACTATCTGGTTTAATTATTCTGTTTTAGCCATATTAATAGGACATGGTTTGAGGTTTGAGGTCTTTCATAGACTTAAGAAAATGAGTGAGAATATAGATGTTATTTGTCCTTTTTCACACAAACCTGGTCTGTTTTCATTTTCATTGAAAGTGAAGAAAAAGTGAGTTTGAAGCAGAAAAAAGGTGTTTGCCTAATTAAGTTGTTGCCACCTATTTTTAAAATATTTACACATGTAATTTTAGTACATGCATTAAGGCTGTATTTTCTCATTTTCTGACTTCTTTACCTGAAAACTGTTTAAATTCACATCACTTTTCTACCAAGGTTACTACAAAAGATTGGCTTAACAGAGCCTTGTTAAAAAGCAGTGTTGTAGAAAATTGAAGAGGGTTTTTTTTTTCATTTTGATAGTACTCATGTTCATTAAAAATAATCCATGAACACAGAAAAGTAGGCAAAAAGTCAGGTATCCTAAATGCAGCAATGTTAGCATCTTAGTAGATTTGATTCCAGTTTTTGTATATAAAGGTAAATTGTACTGAAACGAAGGAATGCTTTTTAAGAGAATGATAGTAGGAGAAAAATAGGTAATGTATATGTGTAAACAAGTTAGTACAAAGAAATGTATTGTCTTGATATTTTTAATTATGGAAAAAGTTTAGAAACATTTAGAATATAATAAACCATCCACTTACCAATTTTGGGAAATTGATAAAAGGTATTAGTGGGCCCTTTTTGTAAATTTTAAAAAATTGACATAAAATTGATTTTGCAACTTTTTAAGGAAATTTTCTTTTTGTGTGAAAGGCCAGTTTATTCTGAATAAAACAGGTGAATTAAATGTTTTGTTGCTTTGAGTATTGGTCTTATAGTGGGTGATAAAGGAAACTCTCTCTTTTTAGGCTCAGATTTGTAGAGATATGATGATATTCTGTGGGCATTTAAAACATTTTATCTAGTTTTGAAAAACATCCAGTTTAAGTTTTAGGTATGTTTGACTCTTAACTTTAAAATCTTAATTTAATTTTGATTTATTTAAATGTACTTAGACAAATCATGATAGATTTTCTCAAGCAGTGCACTCATAAAGTATGACTCACTCATGAGATATTAAAATAGTCCCAGGAATTTGAATAGAAATGTTCCTTTCCATGTGTTCAAATAAGGGCTGTGGTTGTTGAAAGACTTTTGATTTTATACCAGATTCAGTCAAAATTTGACCTGTGTGTATGGCTTATTGTGGGATAGAATTATGGGCTGTTGAAGAAAGAAATGCTGACTTTTTATATAGAAATAAAAAATGTTATTTCCTGTCTTTGTTCTTGTTTTGTGTATTATATATTCCATTCTAAATCTTTGGCTTTAATTCATTTGAAGTCTCTTTTTAAGTTTTTTTTTCCCATAGTGATGTTATCAAATTACATGGGAATTAAGAACACACATTTCTTAAGCAAGGAATTATTTCATGGTATTTTAAATTTACTTCTTTTGTTCTTGAGCATTTAGATATTGAAGCATTTTTACTATAAAGTCAATGTATATTTTAAATTGAGAAATTTTATTTAATTAAATGATTGATATTTGTGGCTGCCTGTTTTTGACTTTTATTTCTAAATTTGTTATTTAAAAAAATAACCATAGAGTTTGGTTTTTAATGAGCCCACTATCACCATTAGTGACATTATTAAAGTTTATGTTGTAACTTCTGTATTTCTGTAAAACTACTACTAGCATCATAAATGTTATTTCTTTTTCCAAGAAGGACATCAGGTAGAAAGTAAACTGCTTTTAAACATAAAACTTAATATTTCATATAAGAAGTTAAGATTTATATGGTTTAACTTAGATGCGTGGATTTGGGGCAAACATTGCTAAAGTTCGCATTATCTGTTTCCTTGTAGGTAACAAGAAAATAATGGTTCAGTAAAAATAACATAATTGTAGTAATAATAATAGCTGTTATTTTAGCATAATATGTCATATACCATACATGGTTCTGTACATATATACTTTACATATATTATCTTATAAAATTGTTACAGTAACCCAAGGAAATGGGTACCTCTCTCATGCCCCGCCCCGCCCCCCCCATTGTACTGAAGAAGGAATTGAAAATGTAGAGAGACTAGATAATTTACTGAAGATCATGCAGCTGGTAAGTTAGTTGGCAGTAAGAATGCAAACCTGGGTCTCACTGTATTGCCCCCACTAGTCTAGAAAAGTGGGCTCCACTCCCAGATTATGATTTAGTAGTCTGGAAGGTGCAGGGGATCTGTACTTTTAAAGAATAAGCCAAGTTATTCTATGTGTAGCTGCAGTTGAAAGCCATTGCATTAGTTTATTTTTTCTTTTCTTTTCTTTTTTTTTTTTTGAGGTGGGAAGAATGGAAGCAGCTTGAGGATATAAATCATATACCATTCAAGTTACAGACTTAAAGTGTAAAATCCAATGGTTTTTTAGCATGTTTGCAGAGCTGTACAACCATCCCAAACAATTTTGGAACATTTTCATCACACCAAAAATTTGTTTTAGTATTACCCACTCCTATTTTCTCCCAACCCCCTAGCCCTAGGCAAACACTAATCTACTTTTCGTTTCTATAGATTTTGCTATTCCAGACATTTCATATAAATGAAATCATACAAAATATGGTCTTGGTGATTGCCTTCTTTCACTTACTATAATGTTTTCAAAATTTACCCAGGTTGTAGCATGTATCAGTACTTCATTTCCTTTTATTGTTGAATATATTCCATAGCATGGATATACCACATTTTATTTATCCATTCATTGTGTTGAACATTTGTGGTGTTTCCACTTTCTAGCTATTAATGAATAAAATTACTATCAACATTTTTGCACACATTTTTCTTTAGACATTTGTTTTCATTTCTCTTGGGTATGCACCTAGAAGTGGAATTATTGAGTCATATGGTAATTTTATGTTTAACATTTTGAGGAACTGAAGATTGTTTTCCTAAGTGGCTTCACCATTTTACATTCCCAGCAGCAGTGTGTGAGGGCTCCAGTTTTTCTACATCCTCAACATCCTTGTTTTCTGTCTTTTTTATTATAGCCATTCCATGAGTGTGGTTTTGATTGCAGTTCCCTTAGGACTATAGACTGGTTTTAAAATCTTGAAAGTGATCTTTTATTATGAAGGACAGACAAAGTTATTTTCTGTGATGCATATCCTCCTTTATTGCTTTTTAAAGAAAATGCATAAAGTCAGCTCCTTTGAGAATATTTTCAAAATAAGACCCAGGCACAAAGATCAAGTAAAATGGAAATTTGACATTTTTTAAAACTGTTACACACCTGTAATATAATTTGCTGAAACCCATAAGAGAATTTAGAATCCCAAATTTATGCAAATTATCATTTGGTTTTATAAGTATTCCACTTTCAAGTATGCCATCCAGTTTGTGTTTGGCAGTATATTTGAGGGATGTGAGAAATTAGAAGTTTTTGAAATACAGCGACTATTTAGTTGAAATGATATATTTGGAATTTAACCATTACACAAGGTTGTACTGTGCTGCTGCCTTATAGGGAAATTATATTAAAATTAGAACATTTATCTGTTTAACGTTAGTGGTATATTTATTAATGCCATTTGATTTGATACCAGTAATAAATTTTCACGTGGGTGAAAATTGGCAGAAAATAAATATAAAAGGATATTGAACAGAGAATACATGTAAGCATATGAAGAGCCAGAGATAATATATCAGAGTAGCCAATAAAACTCTGCATTTGGTAGTGTTCATTTATTTTTCTTCTTTTTTATAAGGCATGTAGATAGATGGAAATCTTCATTATTCCTTACTTTTATGGATCCGTGTTCTGTTATTTCTTTCCATACCGCCTTTCACCATTTGTTTCCTTGAAAGACACTCTTCACATACACCAAGAGAGTCAAGAAATCATGTTTTCAGAGGGAAAACATAAATAACCATCCCCTGTCCCTCAAATTGTCCTTTGAGTTTCATGTTAGAGATGTGCATTTGTAAATTTCTTCTTTTTTTTTTTTTTCCTGCCAGGATGGATTAGATTGAGGGCCATCAGGTACACAGTTTGAATACTTGATCGATTTAGTTTGGGGAAATTATGGACAAGGAAGTTTTAAAGAATTTCTAGGAAGGAAATGGTTACTCTTTCAGATCAGACATAAACTTCATTTCTGTCTTTTACTAATATTTCTATAGTTTATTTTCTTTCATTGAATTATGACCTATTTCAGGATTGCTTTTTCTTTAAAACTCCCCCCAATATATTATTCTTTCTAAAACAGCTAAGTTAGAGGGATTTAAAAAAAAATCTATTCTTTAGTGTAACAATGACATGTGAATTTGTCAAAATAAGCCTTTTTGCTTAGGAGAATAATCTGGTATGTTAAAAGCATAACCTTTTTGAGAATTCATCATTTTCATGTATTTAAAAAACAATCCACAGCATTCAGGTACATGAGAAAGTAGAATCAGTACATTTTTTTTTTACACATTTGACTCAATAACATTTGTTGAAATAAAAATCTATTTCCTGCTATATTGCAGTGTTACATTTTATAAGTCAAGTTAGATATACAGTCGATACACAATAAATATATAAATAATATCTACAAAAATACAAAGAACAGAATCAGCAATTTTTAAAAAGTTGAAGGATCTCAGATTTTCTAACACCCAATTTTGTAATTTTCTATGAATTATAGTAGAGAATAAATAATAGATTTTCAATCAATGTGGCTTGAAGTGAATTTAATGAAGCCTAGCACTATTACCCATTTTTCAGTATTAACTCAAATTGTAACCCTAGTCCCTAAAATTTTTGAAATCCTTCCAGAACTTCCAGGGGTAATACAGTTGCTTTCATGATCCAGTCAACATTATTTAATTATCTCATTTGATTATTTTGTACAAGTGTTAATGAGTAACTTAGTTTGGCAAGAAAAATAAATCAGGAAAGGGAATTCAGAGTTGTTAATAACTCCTTTTGACTGGGATTCCGTATGAAACCTTAGAGACCTAGAAATAAACTGCTAATTTTGTTTATTGTTATCAAATTATCAGATCCTTCATTAAACAACAAAAACCTGGAAAAATTATTATTGCTAAAGGAGGAAGGAGGAAAACAGAAAATACCACTTGAGCTAACGGAGAAGGATTTTTTGGTGGGATACCACTGACTGCTGGTTCTGCTGAGGTGTGAGGAAGGGGACAGTCATTGTGCTATAATGACTGCATTCAAACCACTTGGAGGAGTGTGGGCATTGTCCTCCGTGTTGCTGAGTTGCAGAAACAGTTGCTTAGAAGAGCTACTGAAGCCTTCTTTGCAGGGAAAGGGAGAATTAAGTCTTATAGAGCTTTGTATAAATTCTGATCTAAGTCCCTAAATCCATTCAAGCTTATATGATGGGCATTTCCAGCCCTTGTTGATTATGTAGTTTTTACAAATAAATGTATTTTAGTAAATACAAATGTATTTACAAATAAATGTATTTGAAAAATATTCTTGTAAGTTCAAGAATAAGAGTTATTTTTAAAGTATAAACATCCTTAAAAACCATCAGATGATAGTATAGGGAAGGCACAATTTATGAAACAAACTTAAATTGCATATTACCTAGCAATATTTGAGTGCCTACTAGATACATTTTAATAGGGCCTTTTTATATGTTGCTAGATTTAATTTATTAAAATTTTGTGAAGGATTTTTGTATCTATATTTATATTGGATATTGATGTGTAATTTTCATTTTGTGTGTGTGGTTTGCTACTAGGGTAATGCTAACTTCATATCATAGAATGAGTCGGCAAGAGTTCTTTTATGTTCTGGAAGAGTTTGTGTAGAATTAGTTTTATTCCCTCAGATGTTTAGAAGAATTATCAATTATGTAATCTGGGTCTAGGGTTTCCTTTGTAGGAAGGGTTTTAATTAGTAATTTAATTTAGTTACTAAGAGTTATTTTTTGAGTTGTTTGTTTTTCTCAATTGAATTTTGATAGAATCTGTCAAAGATTTATTTTATATAATTGTTGAATATTTGGGCATAAAGTTCAAAATAGTTCTTTCTTGTTCTCTTGTTGTTTGTAATACATGTACTCATTTCTCTCTTTCATTCTTGGTGTTGTAGTAATTTGGGTCTTCTCTCTGCTTGATCAGTCCTGGCTGGAAGTATATCCATTTTGTTGGTCTTTTCAAAAAATTGCTTTTGGTGTTTTATTTTCTAATTATCTGTGTTTTTGTTTTGTTTTCTCCTTTTTAAATAATTTGGTTCTTCAGTTTTATTTTATATTTTTAAGATTTTGTTTATTCATTTTTAGAGAGAGGGCAAGGGAGGGAGGAGAGAAACAACATTATATGGTTGCCTGTCACGTGGCCCCCACTGGGGAGCTGGCCAGCATCCCAGGCATATGCCCCGACCAGGAATTGAACTGGCAACCAATTTGGTTTGCAGCCCGTACTCGGTCCACTGAGCTATACCAGCTAGGGCTGGTCCTTAAGTTTTAATATGTTCTTCTTTGTCTACCTTTTTCAATTATCAAATTGATTTCAAACCTTTCTTCTTTTCATTATACAGTTGATCCTTGAACAAAATACGTTTGATGAACTGATTGGGTCCATTTACATGTGGATTTTTTTCAGTAAATATACAGTAGGCCCTTTGTATTATGGGTTTTGCATTCAGGGATTCAACCAACTGCAGACGGAGAGCAGTATTTTCCACCATCTTTGGGAATCTGTGGATGTGGAGGACCACCTATGCATTGTTTGTTGCATGCCATTTTTTTAAGTGACTTGGGCATCCGCGGAAGTACTGGAACCAATCCCCCATGGATCCCAAGGGATGCCTGTAGTTAAGTTTTTGAAAAGTCAAAAGTTCTGCCTGGATTTTTGACTGCATGGGGGTTGTTGTCCCTTACCCCCACATTGTTCAAGGGTCGGTCAATCATTCGTATAAGCATTTACAGTTATAAATCTCTGCCCAAGCACTATTTTCACAGCAGCCCACAAATTTTGATATGTTGTATTTTCATTGTTGTTCAGTTGAAAAAATTTTCTAAATATATCGTTATTTCCTGTCTCATCCTGTAGTATTTAGAATTGTTCAGTTTCTAAGTATTTGAGAGATAGTTTCAGATATTTCTTGTTATTGACTTATAAAATACAGTCTGTCTTTGTAAATGTTCTATTTGCAGTTGGAAAAATGTGTATTATGCTATTGTTTTTGGAACAAGGTCAAGTAGGAGGATAATGTTATTCATTTCCTCTATACCCCCATTGATTTTTCTGTCAATTAGTGAGAAATAAGTGTTGAACTATTCTAGTATAATAGTTTGTCTTTCTCCTATTGGTGCTATTATTTTTTATTTTGAAACTTTGTTATTAGTTATGTGTATAATTAGAATTTATTTTCTTTTTGATGAGGTGACATTTTATTATAAAATGTCTGTCTCTACCTCTGGTAATATTGTTGAGAATATTTTTCCAAATTCTATTTTATTTGATATTAATTACTGCTACTTCAGTTTCCTTGTTGATTGGTGCTTACGTTGTATATCCTTTCCATCTTTTTTTAGTAAGGGTTTCTTGTAGATAGCATATAATTAGGTGTGGTGTGTTTTTATCCTATCTCGGTAGTTTTTGCCGTAATTGAAGGGTTTATAACATTTATATTTACATTTAATATAGTTACTATATTAATCTGATTGGGTTAAAATCTACCATCTGGCTATTTATTTTCTAGCTATTCATATTTATTTTATTTATGTGCTATTTGTTACTTAGTCCTTTTTTCCTTCATTTCTTGCCTCCTTTTGGATTTTTTTGGTAAATTCCATTTATCTCAACTGTTGGCATATTAGTTATACATCTTTGTTACTTTTTTTTAAATGTCTGCTCTGGGATTTGCAGTATATATCGTAAACTAACACAGTCAATATTCAAGTAACACACAACTTCACATATATCCTAAAAACCTTACAATAAAACACTTCTATTTCTCCCATTCTTTGTGCACTTACTGTCATTCATTTTTACTTCTTCATGTTTATAAACCCCATAGTAATATGTGGCCATTGTTTTTGCTTTAAACTGTATGTTTTTTAAGGTTTTTATTTTGAACAAATTTTATACCTACAAAAATTTGCAAAATCAGTACAGAGGGTTCCCATATACCTTTTACCCAGTTTCCCCTAATAGTAACATCCTATGTAATCGTACAGTGATCAAAACCAAGAAATTAACATTGGTACAGTACTATTAACTGAACTACAAATTTTATTCTGCTTCACCAGTTTTTTCATTATTGTAATTTTTCTGTTACACTTAATAGTCACCTGTCTATAGTCTCCTCTAACCTCTGACAGTTGGAAATACTAAATGCCTTTCCTTTTCTTTTATGACACTGATACTTTTGAAGAGTAGTGCTTAGTGATATGTAATGTATCACTAATTTTTTTGCTTGTATGGTGTTTTCTCATGACTAGTTTGAGGTTGTGCATTAATATTTTGTTCACTAATTTTAGCATTTATTAGTGGATCTTCCTTTAAACAATTACTACTGTATTTGAATGACCTTTTTATTTCCCTTTTCTTTGCATTTATTAATTTTAATTCTTATATAAGAAAGAGCTGTCCCTTCTCCATTTATTTATTTATGCAGTTACTTAATGACATAATTCTGGACTCATTCTGTTCTGTGGGTTACAATTCAGTATTATTTTTATCTTTTTTTTTTTGCTCAA
>PVKM010023693.1:0-20986 GCA_004027735.1 Carollia perspicillata | reverse complement strand
CCCTCCACCCCTCCCCTCCCCCATTTAGCTGTTAACCTGCTCTCTATGAGTCTGTCTCCATTTTGCTTGTTAGTTCAGTTTGTTCATTAGGTTCCACTTAGATCTATTTTAAATTTCTACTTTTAAAGTGATTCATGAATATTTAATATATCCCAAATTGATTTTAATGCCAAAAGTTTGCTCACCTCAGGTAAATCTGTGGTATTTTCTTCCTCTGACTGGATTATCTCACTTAGCATAATGTTCTCTAGGTCCATCCATGCTGTCACAAAGAGTGGAACTTTCTTCTTTTTTAAGGCCAAGTAGTATTGCATTGTGTAAATGTCCCATAGTTGTTTTATCCACTCATCTACTCATGGACACTTGGGCTGTTTCCATACCCTTTTGCACTGTTGGTGGGGATGCAGACTGGTGCAGCCACTGTGGAAAGCAGTAGAGTTACCTCAAAAAATTGAAAAGAGATCTGCCTTTGACCCAACAATCCTGCTTCTGAGAATATATCTGAAGGAACCCAAAACACTAATTCAAAAGAACATAAGCACCCCTATGTTCATTTCCGCATTATTTACAATCACCAAGATAAGGAATCAGAGAATTATTAAAATGCAGATTTTTGAGACTGGGCTGGTCCTAGGAATATGCATTATTAGGGCCCAAAAATGGTACTAAGTTTAGAGAATTGTCCTAAATCTTACAGAGGTCAGCTTTTCAAGCTTCTTTCTTTAGCCTTCTGTTTTTTCTTTTGCACATTTTCCAAACAAGAAGCCACTGTAATGTAAATCTTTAACAGTGACTTCGAGTCCCTGGCCCCACCCGTTCCAGCTTTCAAAGTGGGATTCCAACAGTGAGGAGTGAGGCTCAAGGTCGTTCAGGTGTTTCTGCAGGAATCTGGTAATCCCGATTTTATTAAAGCTTTTGTGATGGCTAAATAGTTTTTTCGGAATAGAAGGCAAATATTTTTTGTTAATTCTTTTCTTCAAAAATAAATTACAGTATGTTTTACTTTACTGTGGCCTTACAAACAACCTGACCTCAAACCTTTTTCTGATAGACTACTTGACATTCAGAAGGATAATGAACATCTAGAAACTTCATGAACAACCTAGAAGTTTGTTTTGTAAAAATTTTGTAACACTCCAGGATCTGGATAAGCAATTCCCATTTCCTGTGCTGAGTTAAATCAGAAAGCTGTCTTAATGCAGTAATGTAGACTCGAGTAATCTGTGGCCCCGCCCTGCCCCACCTCCACAGCCAACAGGCCACATTCCACTTTGCCTCAGCAAAGCCGTCTCTTCCCCACCCTGGTTGTCCGTCCTGGCTACCACCTCAACTGGCTCACCTAAAACTTTTAAGTTAAATGATATGGCTTCTATGTAGTGGGAGGGCCTCAATTATCTTAAAACCTCTGCTGGCTTCTTATTGGGTACTTTCAATGGTGACATGTGTGGGCAAAGGTAGTTTTCTGAAGGTCCTTACCAAAAGGGAGCTCTTTTAAAATTACTCATTGCTCAACACCTAACCTCTCACCAGTGTTAGGTGTCCTTGTTAGAAGAAAATCCAATGTTCAGCAATTGTTTATTGAGTCCTAGGTCTCTAAGAATGAGAACAAATAAGGCTTAGGACTTCTCCTGAAATCAAGAGTGGGAAACAAACATTTACTTTCATGGCTGTGATACAGCACGATAAGGGCCGTACTCTTAGGTGTTGAACAAAGTGCTGTGGGAGCCCCGTGCAGGAGATGATTTTGTCTGCCTGGGGGGTGAGAGCAGGGGTGGAGGCTCAGCGAAAGTGTCGCATGCAAGGTGACAGCTGCATTTTGGTTGGAGGTGTCTCCAATGTTTGAAGGCATCTTTTCGTTTTACGGTGCAGGGGTTAAGGGAATGAGTGGTGGGAGAAATGTCCGCTTGTTCACTTTCCATCTCCTGTGGGGTGCTCGACTTAATAGTTGGCATTCTACGATTTCATTTAAGGTCAGTCTTATGGTTTTCAATTGTCAGTACTTTTAAGTGTCCCCAATGATCTTTTACACTTTAGCTACTTGCTGTGATGATGCCTTTATGGCTTTTGCAAATGGCTGAACCACTTGCCAAATTTTGAAAAGCAGATCATCACAGCTAAGAATCACAAATGCAATTTTGGCACCACATTCTTTGTCTAAGGCAATTTGCCAGAACCCTGTACATAAATCAGTAAGTTAAGATTATTTTTTAATTTATTTTTAAAACTATGTTTTATTGATAATGCTATTACAGTTGTCCCAATTTTTCCTCCTTTGCCTGTCTCCATCCAGTATCCCCTTCCCTCCAGCAACCCCTCCTTAGCTCATGTCCATGGATTGTGCATATACTGTATTTTTCCATGTATAATGTGCACTTTTTTGCCCATTTTTTTCAGAGGAAAACACATGGAAATTAGTACTAAACCATAGGTGTGCATTATACATGGCAAAATATGGTAAGTTCATTGGCTTTTCCATTTCCTATACTGATCTTGACACCCCCCTGTCTTTTTTTGTAGCTACCAATTATGCTTCTTAATCCCTGAACTGTTTTCCCCATTCTCCCTCTTCCCTCTCCCAGCTGACAACCCTCTGAATGATCTCCATATCTATGCTTTTGTTCCTTTTCTGCTTGTTTGCTTAGTTTGTTTTTTTTAGATTCAGTTGTTGATAGTTGTGATTTTGTTGCCCTTTTAGTGTTCATAGTTTTGATCTTCTTTTTCTTAAGTAAGCCCCTTTAACATTTCGTGTAATAATGGCTCGGTGATGATAAACTCCTTTGGCATTACCTTGTCTGGAAAGCACTTTATCTGCCCTTCCATTGTAAATGATAGCTTTGCTGGCTAGAGTAATCTAGGTTGTAGGTCCTTGCTTTTTATCACTTTGAATACTGTCTGCCTGCAAAGTTTCTTTTGAGAAATTAGCTGTCTGATGGGAATTCCTTTGTAGGTAATTCTGATTTTCTCTTGCTGGTTTTAAGATTCTCTCTTTATGTTTCACCTTTTGCATTTTAATTATGATGTGTCTTGGTGCGGTCCTCTTTGGGTCCAACATGTTTGGGATTCTCTGTGCTTCCTGGACTTGTATGTCTATTTCCTTCACCAACTAAGGGAAGTTTTCTTTCATTATTTTTTCAAATAAGCTTTTGACTTGTTGCTCTTCCTCTTCTCCTTCTGGCATCCCTATGATTCAGATGTTGGTACATTTAAAGTTGTCCCAGAGATTTGTAAGCCTGTCCTCATTTTTTTGAATCCGTTTTTCTTCCTGCTGCTCTGATTGAATTTTTTCCTTCCTTGTGTTTCAAATTGTTGATCTGATTCTTGGCTTCATCCTCTCCACTGTTGGTTCCCTGCAGATTTTTCTTTATTTCACTCAGTTTAACCTTCATTTCTTCCCTTATGTTCTTGCAGTACTCAATTAATTCTTTGACCGTCCTGAGCAACAATGTTTTGAACTCTCCATCTTCTTGGTTGGTTATCTCTGTTTCATTTAGTTCTTTTTCTAGAGTTTTGTACTGCTCTTTCATTTGGGCCATATTTCTTTGTCTCCTCAATTCAGCAGCTTCCCTGTGTTTGTTTCTGTGTATTAGGTAGAGCTACTTTGACTCCCTGTCTTAGAAAAGGCACCTGTAAATTACATGGGGTGAAATCATAGGTAATCACTGGGGTGGGGCAACCCACCTCACCACTTTGTGGCTCTGTGTGGGGGTAGCGCTCGGAGAGGGGACAGTGCCGCTGCCTGGCTTCTGGAGGTTTGCCCAGCACTTGCCCCATGTCTAGTCATTTCACCCACTTTCCGTATGTAATTCGCACCCTTCCAGCTGTTGTCCTGGTGGTGAATCCCAGAGTGGGTTGGTTTGCATGCATTCTAAGTCCATGCGGGCCCTTTAAACAGACTCTCCTGATAATCGGGAAGTCTCTTCCACTGACCCAACCTCCACTGATTTTACAGCCAGAAATTATGAGGATTTATCTTCCCAGTGCTGAAACCCTGGGATGTGCAGTCTGGCCTAGGGCTTAGATCCCTTGCTCTCAAGGTATCCCTCCCCATTTTTGTCCACCACACATGAGTGTTGGACCGCCTGTTCTGCCACAGCTACCACCACCTCTGCCATGCTGCCTCTCTACACCACACTGTGTCTCCACCCATCTCTATGACTCTGCCCCTCTTGCCCATCCAGATAGATAATGACTTCTTTAAATCCTTGGTTGTCAGACTTCCACACAGCTCAATTTTCTGACAGTTCTGGTTGTTATTTATTTTGATATATAGTTGTAATTCTTTCTGTGGTTGCACAAGGAAGCAAAGTGTGTCTACCTATGCCCCCATCTTGATGTATTAAGATTATTTTTAAAGTTCACCAGTGATCTACTGTCACAACTACACAGAGTATACACAGCGTCTAGGTAAGGCACCCAGATTATATGCCAAGGCCACTGGAGAAGCCCAGGAATTATCAGAGAAGGGTTAATTACTTTCAGAAGTGTTATTTCTTTCACTTTCTTTCTCATGTCAACTAATTTCTCATGAACGTGGTACAGAGGTAATCTGTGTACTCCATCAGGTATTTGATCTGTAGTATCTTGAGACCAAAAAAACCCCCAAACACCAACTTTTGTTGACTTTGCTCTGAATAATTTCAATGAGCTCAGCACAGACATAATTCTCTCCCTGTCTGACTGAGAGGAATGCCCTTAAACTCCCTTCATCACCCCAGGCTGCATTCTTCCAGGATAGCACCAGTGCTTCTGTAACTCTTGGTTCCCCTAATTCTGGTTCATCATATGGAGTAGACTGCACTTACAGTATTTTGTTTTAGTCCTCATTGGAGGACATGCTTACTGATTTTAGAGAGAGGGGAAGGAAGGGAAAGAGAGGGAGAGAGACATTGACATGAGAGAGAAACATCAGTTGGTTGCCTCTTGTATGCGTCCCCAACAAGTACCAAACCCACAGTCCAGGCATGTGCCATGACCTGGAATTGAACCTGTAGCCTTTTGGTTTACAGGTCAATGCTCCAACTACCTAAGCCACACCAGCCAGTGTGCTTACAGTGTTCAGTGTTTAATGTGCACTATTTCATTTCATCCTCAGAATGACCTTGCAATGTATATATTATTATTACCTTTTACAGGTGATGTGGAAGCCACAGTGCAAAGGGTAACCCAAGGTTACTAAACTAGCGAGCAGTAAACTTGAGATTTTAATCAGGGTCTTCAGTTTCTAAAGCCTATTTTGTTAAGATTCATAAAGTAATCTTTTGGTTTAGCTAAGTCCCTTGCTTATTTATATAAACCACTTTAACTTTATTAAGTATATTAGTTAGAAATATTTTGGTGGCTATGACCAAAAAACCCAACTTAAGCTAAGTTGGGAATGTGTTGGTTCCGTTGTCTGCAGGAGAAAGCAGCGGTGCATGTGAACTCAGGCACCCTGGAGCCAGGGACTCTCGCTGTGCTGCTCTGCCCACCTCTCCTCTCCATCTCTTGTCTTTTCTCTTTGTGTACCAGGTAACAAATGCTGGTGAGGATGTCGTGCAAAGGGAGACCTTGTACACGGCTGGTGGGAATGGCTTTTTCATAGCCATTATGAAAAAGAGTATAGAGGTTCCTCAAGAAATTAAATATAGAACTACCATATGATTCAGCAATTACATCCCTGGGTATAAAACCAAAGGAAAGAAGACCATTATCTTAAAGATATTATCTGTTTCCAGGTTCATTGCAGTATTGTTCACAATAGATAGAGCAGAGAAACAACCTAAGTCTCCATCAATGAATGGTGGATCAGGAAAAAAAGGATTGTGTGTTTGCATTGGGGCATTATTCAGCCTTAAAAAAGGAGGGAAATTATGTCACTTTCAACAACACTGATGTACCTGGAAGGCACTAAGCTAAGTGAATTAAGCAAGGCAGATAAGAAAGAAAAATACTGTGCAGTATCACTTGTATGTGGCATCTTAAAAAAAGTCAAACATATAGAAACAAAAAGAAGAAAGTGATGGTTAGGGGCCAGGTGGGGAAAATAGGGGGAGTTTTGCAAAATGGTACAATTTTCAGTTATAAGATGAATAAGGTCTGAGCATCTAACAGATAACATGGTGACGATACAAGTAGTTGACAACAGAGTGTTGCAAAACTGAGGTTGGTTAAGACAGTAGAACTTAAATGTTCTTACAAAAAGGAATAAATATATGGAATCATGGGTGTGTAAAGTAATGCCCCCAATTTTTCTTTAAACTAACTCTTTCCACTTTGTGGGAAATAAAGCCTCCAGCAGTATCCCTACCTGGTTTGGGTCGCATCTTCATTTTTAGACTCATCGACAGTGGCCAATAGAATGGGGCCCTATCACATGCAGCTCTCATTAAATCCTCCACATGGGGATATGAGGGAGAGAGAAATTCCCAAGAAGGGGGCTAGCATTCCCAGGAGGGTCGCCTGTCCCCATACAGGGCCACTTCAGTGAGGTTACAAATAAAAAGTTCCAGCCACCTTGACCTTAATTTTATAAGGGGATCTGCTCATATAATTTTTGACTTACCATCTTTATAAGAATAAACGTCCCTAATTTAAATCATAGTTTTTGATTTTGCTAATGTTCTAACCACATTTCCTTATGCCACATTGCACCCAGCATGATGCCTGGCACCTGGCAGACACTCAGCCACTATTCTTGAATGTATAAATACATTTCAGCATTTTGCCTTTATCCCATTGCTCACTTGTGAAATAAAGCAGTTAGCGCTATTCTCCCTCTACAATAATACTCATATATTAAAATGGTAAGGTTTCTGTCATTTTCTTGGGCAGACAACTTTACACATATAAAGTAATTTTATCCCGTCATTGAGATGCTTACCCACGACAGTCACCACCTAGTTCTAACCCTAGCTCTGCAGCTTGTCATAATGAGGCACACCTCACAACACTGGATGACAAGGTGAGTGAGTAACTGGAGTAAAAGCCAGGGCAAGGAGTTTCACAGAAAGGGTGCCAATGCACCAAACCAAAGTAACTAAAAGTAATTCAAATTTGACTGAAGACTTAGGAAATATACAAAAAGTCTAGCTTATAACTGATTTATATACTTAAATTTTTCATTATTCTTCTTGTTCTTAATTCAATATTTACTAAATGTCTCCTGTGTTCAGGCATGCCTCTAGAGGGACAAGGTCCCAGTGCCCACGGAGTTTATATATCTCCCATCCCCCAACCCCTTCCGCACCCCGTGCACTCAACTGTCAGCCTCAAACTCACTGCCAAGTCCAGCCAGAAAGCGCTCTTGGTGCCCATGGTCTTCCCTTCCCTTTCAATGTTTTCTTTAGTCCTGCACTTTTTTCCAATTCTTTCCCAAAAGTGCTCTGATGGAATCTAATGACCCATAGGCAGCTATTACCCCTCCTGCATGTTGGTGGGGATGGGGATGGGGATGGGAAGGGAGAAAGGACTGCTCTGGGAAGAAGGGCTTTCCTTTAATATATGGGAGGTGGGGGAGGGGAGAGCGGACTGCAAACACTTTGTAGCAGTCCTCAACCTTTTTGGCACCAGGGACTGCTTTGGAGAAGGCGAATTTTCCACGGACTGGGCTTGGGCTGGGGATGGTTTCAGGATGATTCAAGTGCATTGTACTCAAGCTCGCCTCTTGCTGCATGGCCCAGGTCCTAACAGGCCCAGATCAGGACCAGTCCACAGCCTGGAGGATGGGGACCCCTTTCATTTAATGGCATGGCATGTTTTTTTTTTGTTTTAAGTGTTTTTTCCCTATGTTTTAGAGACCAAGAAAGGGGAAATATGAAGAGAAACACAAGAGGAGTAAAATATTGTGGAAAATTAAAAAGTGAATGGCAGCTGTGAAATGGGCGACAGAGAAGAGCCTCCAGATTTCCGATTCCAGGCAATGTCCTTAGCCTCGTGGTTTCTCTCTCAGCTCCCCAGGTGCCTGGTGTGCCAGCTTCCCTCTTCCGTAGGGGACTGACATGCAGGTTCCTAGGGTGTAGTTTTCTCTTAACATTGTTTACTGTCGACAGCCTAGGCTTTAGTTTTGGAAAGGTGTACAGTGAAAGAAAAACACAGAAACAGAGGTTAAATGCAGAAGGAATCATAGAAATTAGCTAGTAAACTGAGGGCCTCCAATCGCATTCCAGGCTTTGGTGTGATTGACGTTCTTCTTTGATCTGTTAGAGCCTAATCTAGTAACTTCTCTTTCCTCAACCACTTATCTCCTCCCCAAATATTTGAGAGGAGAGCTGACAGCTTTCAAACAGCCCATTTCCAGGTATGTTGATGAAATCTACAGGCTTCATTTCATGAAGTCCAAAGACATTTCCTCCCACACACACAAAAAATACTTTTGAATTCTTAAGGACAGTAAACTTATTTTAAAGAAATATATATTTACATTATGTAATGATGAAAGCAGAACTGTCTTTGATTTGATACTAAAGCAGTATGAGGAGTCCGCGTATATTTTCAAATCAGCTTCAAACAATTCCCGAAACCTGGGAAAGGGTGTAATAGCATGCTGCCTGTAGCAGAGGCACGCAGAATTGCATCGCAGGGTTAGAAGAAATTGGTGTCAAACTCACCTAAGCGTCAGAAGTGCCGTTTTATTGGAAAACTTTTGCCATTTTGGAGGTCCCTTATCATGGAAAGGCCTGAGCTGTAGTTTGGTTAGCAAGCATCTAAATCTGGCAGTAAGACAGTTGAGAAGATTTCACAGTGTTCTTACTTAGAGCTTCATCATTAGATTTTCCGAATGCCTTCTTGTTTCTAACAGTTGCCTCACTCGAATGGAAGCAGACTTTCACATTTCTGTCTAAATTAGACTGGCATCTTCAAGTATATTGGCAGCATTTTAAAATTTTATTTTTAAGAACATGAGAATTTGAAAAAAAGCAGATACGCGGAGTGTTATATCAGGAAAGTTTCCTGCACAGTGTCTGGATGTGTTCTATTTATAGCATTTGGCAAATAGATAGCTGTCACTCAAAAAAAAAAGTGGCTAATATTCCAGTTAATCTAAAATACTTACCTGAAGTCAGATTTATTTTTTTCTAAGTTGGTCTGGAAACTAAGCAGTTTATACTTGGGGGATAAGCAGGAAGAAAATGAAGGAAAGTATTTCTAGGAATTTAATTTAATTCCATATACTGGTACTTTAAAATTTACACTAAACATTAGAGAGTTCCTCAAGCAAATGCTGGATATAAGATTGCCATTGAACATTAGATTCAATGTTCTTAAGTACCCAAAATAGACTGCAGGTAGCTGTACATTAAACAGTCACCCTTCGTGTCAATCAACTCTACTACCCAGGCCCAGGTGCATCTTTATTTTGGAGCATGAGTAACCAAATATCGATGACTACCTTTGGCGATTAAAGCCGTTATCGTAGTCTATTTGGATTGCTATAACAAAATACCAGGGACTGAAATTTATTTCTCACAGTTCTTGAGGCTGGGGGCTCAAGACCAAAGTACCAGCAGATTTGGGGTCAGGTGAGGACCTACTTTCTGGTTCATGGATGGTGCCTTCTCACTTTATCCTTATAGGGTGAAGGAGGCTAGGGAGCTCTCTTGGGCCTCTTCTATAAGGGCACTAATTACCTCCCAAAGACCCCACCTCCTAATATCATCACATTGGACATTAAGTTTTCAACATATGAATTTGGGGGAGATGCAGGCCTTCTGACCATAGAAGCTGTGGCTCAGAAGTCAACAGGGGTTAGGCACTTGAAATAGAGTAGTTATTTGGGGGTTGGATCTGGAGCTTGTAAAAATCTTTCATGGGGCTAGAGCTAACTGAAATTCACTTCCTTTGTATTTAAAATCTATCCTGAATGTATAAATAGGGAGTTGAAGAGGACTAACTCTACTGGGCACTCTTGGGTGCCTACCCTTGACCCTTTCCTCCTCTTCCTTTCTATTAGAACTTTGATTTTGTTTGCATATCTCCTCCCCATGTAATCATCAGTCAGGAGACCCTGTGAAGTCATGTGGGTTCATAGAGCCCAAGCCCAGCTCTAAGGGTGAGCCTGATTGGCAGAACTACTATCAGCCTCATTTCCTTTGATAATATTGGGTTTAGTGATGAACATGTGACTCAGCTCTGTGGATCTAGAAGTAAGTTTGCTGGGTGTGGGAGGGAAATGGGTTCTGAAGAACATCTCTGAGAGAGAGTTATAAGAAGATATATTTCTCTATTCCTCTCAGTGCTGTTGTGTATGGATGTGATGCCTGGAACAGCTGCAGCCATTTTGCTACCAGATTGAGGATATGGCTGATACTGAGAAAGGCACAGTAGAGTTGGAAAGAACTTGGGTCTTTGATGATAATGATAAGCTACTGAATCAACTACCTACCTCTAGACTTCTTTCTTTATGAGATAATATATTTCCCAATTGTTACACCATTGGGTTTCTTTATCGCCAGCCAAATGGACCATAACTGATAAAACTGTCCAAGGGGATTTGGAGCCTTGGTTGATTCAGTTGCTGAAATAGCTTTTCTAGTGCCAGAATGTAAAATAATGTGGGCTTCAACTATTCTATCAAAGACAAAAGCTATCTGAGACAGCTTAGTTGAGTATATGTCATTTTGAGAAAGATTCAAAGCTAGTCTGAGTGATCTGGGGTGATCCAACCAACTTCGGTGTCACTTATTAAATTGAGCTAAAAGGACCCCCATTCTCAGGAGTGCTTTTAGAATAAATTCAATTACATAGTGTTAAAGTGCTTTTAGAAGAAAGACATAAATTAAAATAATGATAGACTTTTCCTGACATGTGTCTGTGTCCACATAGGAACAAAGGTTTCTCACATTTCTTCTCCTAAGTCTACAAGATAATCATGCTTTCATGCTATTGTAATATCATTGGTAGCAAAGAAAAAAAATCATTTGAAAGATGTACGCCACAGATCCATTTCTCCTATACTCGGACCAAATATTCACACATACGTGCCACATTAAATATGTAGAATTTCAGTACTAGATTTCTGACATGCCAGTTGGGTATCATTCAGTGACACTACACAAAAATCCACAGAATATTTTTGAAGCAAATTTGAAGAAGTTAAAAATTCAGTTATTTAAAGAGGAAAAACATACCATGCTTGTGGATAGAAGGATTCAAATTAAAACAGGCTAAATTTTCATCAGAAGGAGAGTGAATGACTACTTTGGAATATTACATAGTAGCAAAAATTAACAAATAGGATTTACATACATTCACATAAATATCGTAGATCATACATATGTAATAATAAACAGAAAAAGCAAGTTGCAGAAGAATACATACCATATGATTTTGTTGATATAAAGTATAGAATAATATAAAATGATACTATTCTTTAGGAATACATATATTTATACAGTTAATATTTAAAAAAACTCATGGTGATGATAATCACATTTAGGATCACTGTTACCTCTGGGAAGGGAATGCGACTAGAGGGAAAAGCACATGGTACTTTGAACTTTAAATTATATTAGAAATATTTTATTTCTTAAGGTAAGTAGTGAGTACATGAATATTATTTTTATAGTTTTTTGTCTGATATTTTATAGTACATTAAAGACAAAACAGAATAAGAATCTCATTTGTTTCTCCCTGTTGAGAATGACAATTCTCCTAGCCATGCAAGGACAAGAGTCCCACTTTCAATTTAGAAGGTTCTGGACGCCCCATTCATTGTAATGCTTTCTGACTCTATGGGGTGGAAACTTCTTAGTACTTATCTAAGAGAGCTAGACAAACATGTGGGTCTAATCATATTATATGACTAGTTTACTATAATTTGTTAGTTTTCATTCATGTCTGATGTACTAGACAGCATTTAAGCAGGCCAGTTACACTATGTAGACACTCTTCCCCTTGCAAGGTAATTGAAATCACCAATATCTTCTGTTTCATTGGGCCCATTCCTTTGTCCTGCTGCATCTTGCAATAATTTCTATTCTAAACTGCACACCACATACCTCCCCTTCATGACAGTTGTATTTATATTTGTATGACTATTATTCATGTGATTATTTTTTCATATCTGTCTTCTAGACAGGATTGCAAGGTCCAAAAAGGCAGAGAATTTCAGTTTTGTTCCTTATTGTATTCTCAGAGCTTAGTAAATTGTATAGCACAGAATAAGTGTTCAGTATAGACTGGCTGAATGGATTGAATGAAATATTTATGTTTGCATGACTTTTTTTTCTCATCATAGCTTACTGACATCAAGACTTCAAATTTTCCCCAGGAGCATGATAAAATGGTTTACTGTCTCCCATTCCACCAAATCCCTCTGCTTTATTTTTCTTAAGTATTCTTGTCACTATTTGACAATTTTATTTTAGGTTTCTCCATACTAAAGCCTGACTTGTGTACAGGCTGTATCGGGGAACATGAGGAAGAAAATGGGGAGACTGGGACAGCAGAGGGGAAAAGCCAGTGGCGGAGATTGAAAGCAAGATCCAGATGCGTGGGGAAAGGGCTTGGAAGTTTATACCCTCAGTTGACTGGCTGATCTTCATTCCCTGCTATAACCTGAAGGGGACAATTGGGTGGATCGCTTGCAAATTAAGCGCATAAAATCAGCTGGCCAACATCTCGTTTTTCCTTTACCTTTTGGAGACATAATGAGGTACAGTCGTTGAGATGTAGACTGAAGATTCAGCAGTCAGCTGTGGTTCAGACAGACCTAGGTTTGAATCCTTCCTCTTCCACTTCACTAACTAGGATGCTTTGGGCTGCAAGTTATAAAACAAAAAGCAAAACAAAAGAAAAAATCTGACTCTGACAAGATTAAAGAGTCAGAAAATATATTGACATAACTGGAATTTCAATGTAGAATGACCTTCAAGGCTGGCTTAATCCAGTATCTCTGGTTCTTTTTTCTTTTTCAAAAATATTTATTTATTTTTAGATGGAAGGGAAGGGAGGGAGAGAGAGAGAGAGAAATATCAATGTGTGGTTGCCTCTTGTGTGCCCCTTACTGGGGACCTGGCCCAAAACTGGGGCAAGTGCCCCTATTGGGAACCAAACATGACCCTTTCATTCACAGGCCAGCACAAAATCCATGAAGCCACACCATCCAAGGCTCTTTTTTCCTCATATTTCCCTCCCTCAAGAAGGCCATGCAGTTTCCTCTGACTGTTTTGTCATCAGATAGGTTCCTGCTTTGGTGATTGCACACACATTGCCTTTGCAGCACCTGCATTTTTTTCTTTTCCGGGAGAGTTCAGATTTTGTCAGGCATTAATCTTTCAATATATTCAGAGAAGTATGACCCTCCACAGACTAAAGGGGAATATTAATTAGTCAAACCAGGCATGGTAATCCTGTTCTTCTTGTTAGAGATTGGTTCACTCACGGGCATGTGATACAACCCTGGCCAATGAAAAATATGGAACTCCTGTGATACCCAGGACCATGGCAGCAATCATGAGAAGAAGGTTAACTCAAAGCTCCCTACCTGCCAGTAGGCCTTCTGTTCATGTAACAACAACTTTTCCTAATTTGTAAACCAGTCTTAGTTGGGTAACTTACTTGCTGCCAAAAATTGTCTATCCTTTTCTTCCAATCTTTGTATCTGCAAATCACCATGTTCAGAGAAAGAGTGGGTATTTCTTACAAGGTCCATCTCTTGTAGGTGAGAAGGGTCTTTTGAAGCAACCCCAAGTCAACCTTTTCTTGTGTCTAATTGGCCCAGATGGGATCTTATTCCTATCCTGTGTTCAAAGAAATGCCTATGACTAATTGTCATAGGCCTGGAACCAATTACTGAGTTGGGGGGATGGGATTATTTTTTAGATGCAATAGAAGATTTTTCCACAGTGCAGGCTGACTACGAGGGAGTAGTGTTAGAGACAGGACAGTGAGGAGGATGCTGGGTAGGCCAACCGTGTGTTTTTTTAGACCACTTGCAAAATGCATCTGTAAAATGGTGATAGTAATTATACCATCTTCATAGGGTTGTTGTATGCCTTAAATGAAATAATTCTCTGCCTGGTATTTGGTGAAATGCTCAAATGGTGTTTGTTATTATCGTTGTTGATGATATTCAGAAATCCTAGTCCCTTGCCCAGACCTTTGGTCTACAGCTGGTACTCAAAAAAGCCCATGTTTTATTCCATTTTACAGTTCAGCAATTTTAATAGCAAGAAATAGAGAATCACTCATTCAGCACTCCTCAGTAAAGGGGATTTAACGAAAGGCTACAGATAAATTGAAAAGTTACATCTCTTCTTCCATTTGCATTCCTGCTTTGACAATACTAATTCTTCTTGAGGCGCTGCAAGTGCCTCTTACTGAATAAAGAGAAGCACACAAATAAGGAAACACAGGAAAATATAGCACATCAATATACTTAGGAATATATCATCCTTGCCACAGCTGTCCTTGATATAAATAGCTGAAGAAGCACCCAGTTGGTTTGGTTATCACTTTGAGCCATGCCACGTTACTGACACATGTTAACCGTCCTACTCTTAGTTAGGTGTCCACCCTGGTTCAATTAGCTGTAGATAGAATGAAACAGTCCATAACCTGTGGGGTTATGGGGGGGTCCAGTAGGCAAGACAGTTATTCTGAGGCTTTCCCAGGCCATAAAATCTTCATTGTGATCATTATTCCTTCAACTCCCTTGAGGATGTTATTTGGCATCTACGCTCCAGTATTTTCCCCATCCATACCACCATTTCTTTTTTGTTCTTGAAAGTGCAGATTTCCCCAACATGTAAACTAGAAATGCACAAGCCTTCCCAACCCACATGGCAGCAAAGGCAGAGACACGTGACCCTAATGTGACCAGTGGCACCTGAGCTCTCCTCCTGAGCTCTACAAAAGGTTTTTCTTACTAACACACAACAAGGACATATCTCCCTCCTTCTCCTTCTCCTTCTTCTCCTCCTTCTCCTCCTTCTTTTTCTCATTCTCCTCCTCCTCCTTCCCCTTCTCCTCCTCCTCCTCCCTCTCCTCCTTCTCCTCCTTCTCCTCCATCTTCTCCTTCTTCTCCTTCTCCTTCTTCTCCTTCTTCTTCTTCTCCTTCTTCTTGCCAGAACTTGTTATATCTGAATAAAATGTCTACAACTTTGGTAGCTATTTTGCAACCAAAAAGAGTGAATGCTGATGATGTGCTGAAATCTGACCAAAAAATATGAAAAATGCTGGGTCTAAAACTTTGTGAGCCATTGCACAAACCCTGGAACTGCCCTGCTTCTGAGCTTATTGTTATGTGATCAATTAAATGACCTTATTTTTTTAGACACTTTTAGTGTTCCTTGAAGCCATCTCCCTTTTCTGTTCTTACAATCTACTCACCTCATTCTGTTCTTGTTCCATACATTATCTAGTATGTACTTCAGGCTGATATACTGTCTCCTGCCTCAGAGACTGTTGCTTAGCATTGAATTTCAAGTGTTCCCATTGCTTGGTACACAGTCCTTGGGTCACAATTCCATCAATATTACTGAGCACTGATTATGTTCTGGGCACCATATTAGAGACTAAAGATGCATAAAACATAGGTTCTATCTTTGGAAAGATATTTGAATATTGGCAGACATTGAAACAAACAGATAACTCAAAATAGCCTGACAAATACATGATAATGTTATACACCAGGAATTAAGTAGTGTCAGAAGACTTGAATGACCTCTATCTGGCTTTCACTAATTTTAATCCTTGTTTAGGGAGTGAAAGTCAGAAAATGGGGACCCACTGGGGCATGTTAACATTAGCTAGTCCCTCACTGCTGTCTGGACACTTTTATTCATGTCTGGATAAATCCTTATTTCACCATTTACAGTAGTTGTTGAAATCCTTTTCTACTCTTTGAGACTTAATCACATCACTCCCAACCCACATCATTGTCCTTCATCTGAACAAATGAGTGTGACTCTCATTTTGCTGAGCCATCAGGTCTTACAACCCCATTCTTTTGGCACTCTTTGCATTTGCTCCTGCCTTTAAGAAAGTTCCCCTTTATCTCACCAAGGCTAATCCTTCCTTTTTCCTTTGGGCCATTCATTCCACATTCACTGAGTGGCTACTAAATATGAACTACTGGAAATAGCAAGATAAAAAAGATACAGATTTTGCTTTCAGAGAGTGGACACACACACACACACACACACACACACACACACACACACACACACACACACACACACACAGACCTAGCCTTGGTCTGACACATAGTAAATGTTCGGAAAATGTATTTTTCTTTTTCCTGGGTCCCCTTCTTTCCCCATGTTTTGGTTCAGATTATTCCTTTTCAGTAGCTTCTTCCCTATGGTCTAAAGTATACTCAGGTGTCCCTTTCTCATTAAAACCTTTCCTTGATCTTTTTACTTCCTGAAGTCAGATCTGAATTCTCCTTTACTCTTGATCTATGACCAACAGCTTCTCTTCTCTCCATTTGCTCCACCTGCACCTTTGTTCACACCCTCATCACATTTTGCTTGAACCGCTGACTAGCATCTCAGAGTTATCTTACCTTTAGTCACTCCTCCAATCCATCCTCTGCTTAAAGCACCACTGTGATTGTGTTATCTTCTGGCAGGGGTCTTCAGTGGATTGCCATCCTCCACCAATGGAATCTGTCATCTTAGGCTCACTGTTAGAGTCTTCCACGTGTCTTTACAAATGCGCCTCACCTTTCCCTACACTTAGGTACTACTCCATCCACCTGGATGTATGTCCTCCTTTCCCACTCTCTGCATTTGTTAACTTTGTCCACTCACTCTAGTAAATCATCTGCCATCATTCCCAACTGTTAAAAATCTTGGTTCTGTGTTTTCTGGTGTTACTGTCTTGGCTAAGAGTCTTGAATAGTAGGAAATTAAAGAATCTTTATAGGACAATGGAGGTGGTATTTTAAGCTGGGAAAAATTGCTGTGTCCCCATTATCTAAGGGCTTACAGGTCCATGAATAGAGTCACCCAGTTATCTGAAATGGTGGGAGCTAATGGAGCTGGGGAGAGAGTTGAAAGTGATGGGTTAGAATTGGGAATTTCATTTAATAAACCCTGGATTCTCATGGTTTTTCAATCAATGCTGTTTGAAGCTGTGGTTATATTAAAGTTGCATTGGATTCTGAACTTAATTTAAACCATACAATGCCATGGAGTGGTCCACATTAAATCTCATCCATGCTGTTTTTATTGGGCTGAAGTTGCTCAACTAGGTCTATTTCTGGAGTCCTTGGAAAGGTCTATCCATTGTATAAGTATGGATAAGTCATTTACTTAACATTCACTGCTACATTATGGAGGGTTTGATAGTGGGAGGTGTGATTGAGGGAACTAATTTTACTTGTGTAGCTTATTGGTCACCAAATTCTTTTATTTTTTTAGCACATCTCAAATTTGGTAAACAAGAGAGTTAAATAAACTTAAAATTTTAAGGCTGACAATATTAAAAAATTATTATAAAGTAATACATGTTTATCTTATGAATTTGAAAAATAAAGAGAATAATAAAAAATTGAAATTATCACTATTACCACTAATAATTTTATCCTAGAAAATCTCTTTGTGAGTGTATGAAAGCCAAGCTATTAAAAATGTATTTGAAGCTGTATAAAATGTTTATTTCATATATATAATATTTAAAGTTTATATATTTCACATATATAAGGTATATATATATCTTTAAGGTGTGCAAGTATATGTCTTTTTTACATATTTTATAAATATTTTAAAGTACATGTATCTTTAAGAAGTATATCTGTCTATATATGTACATAAATATCATAGAATATGTTAAAACAGTTTGGCTTTTATTTATATTTGGTTGGGTTAGACAGATTTCATCTTTTATTGTTAGACATTTCATTAGATTTAATAAACATGACATTGTTTTCCAAAAAGAAATTGATTTGAAATATATATACTTAAATCTAAATGACCAATTTGTGTCTTTCATGAAGAAGTATTAAACCTAAGGAAATGATATTTTTTTGCAGTGTGGTTTCTTGTTTTTACTGAGAACACTTACCTGGTTCGAAACTGAGCGTTAGTCCTCTGGTTTTGCCTTGTGTTGTTTGATGTTCAGCTAGAGAATAACTTGCCTGGGGCCTTCCCAAGCCCACATTGAAATCATTTCCTCGTCTGGTGATTTTATGTCAGAAAAGTTCTTTACACTTTTATCACATTTGCTCCCTGGTGCAATGTTCCCGCGCTATCTGGGGATCTTTTGTAAACACACATTTATGAGCATAAGGGTGGTAAATTGATTGTGGAGAATTCCCTTTATACATATAGAGGAAATGCTTTTCAATAATGTACACCTTCTAAGCCTAACACCACCAAGAATATAAAACTTCAAATCCCTAGTCTGTGCAAAGGTGTAATTATCTGTGAAACTAGATTTTTTTTTTTTGAGTCAAAACAGAGTTTGGTCCCCATCACCTGTAGGTAATTAGCTGGGATACAGGGTACACCTGGCCATCCTTTTAGAAATCAGTCTCTGTTACACAGAACAAATAAAGTTTCTGAGCCTGAAAACAAGCCTTACTAACCTTGGCGAAATATCAGTAGTGCTCACAGCAGCTCTGCTTTGATTAAAAATTAATGGTGATGTGGGCACTGGGAGTTAATTATGAGCTGTGAAATTTATGTCTGATACATTTAAGAAATAATAAAAGCTATGCCTGCTTACAATAGATTATTTCCATTGTATTTTGGATGTTACCTCCATATGAAAAGGTTTAATTGATTTCAATAGCTTCTTTCATCATTTTTTTAAAACAAACAATATTAACTGTATGTTTTGCTCATCTATGATTAAAACATTACTCAAATGGTATTTTCTTCCAAATAATTCTTTCTAAGAAAACTGGTAATGCGTTCTTAATTTTGCTGCCAATTTGAGTAAAAGAATGTTTATATCTTATTGAAGGTTTAGAACAATGGCAATGAAATCTGAAGAGGTCTGTTATTTGCTACTTTCTGTTACTTATTTAGTATTTATTTCATTTAATTATTTGAATTCCATGAAATATGTTTTGCATGAAATAATTCAGTATGCAGAAACGGATGCTTGGGAAGATGTAAGACAATTCTTTTGTCTTGGGAATTTTTTCTCCCATTTTTTAAGATTTGATATCTGGTGCTTTTCCAGGGTATTCTAGATGCCTAATGGGGTCTGGGAAGGAGGAGGTGACAGTCACATAGGTGGCGTTAATTTTTACAAATGGCTTCCTTCAGGATATGCCCTCGAGATTTGATTATCCCATGCATTAAAATCAAAAGCTCAATCTATGGTTCTGATGTCCTGAAATATCCGGCAGGTACAGTTCCTCTTCTGTCCCTTCCTGTCTGTCTGCTGCCTTCCTGCCTTCTTCCCTCCCTCTCTCTTTCCTTCCTTCTTCCTTTCTTTTCTCCCTCCCAACCTCCCTCCCTCCCTTCCTCTGTCTTTCCTCCCTTTTTTCTTCCCTCTTTCTATTCTCCTTCCTTTATCAATTCAATCATTTATTCATCCATCATTACTGATTACCTTCTAGATGCTCATCACACTCGGTTCTCTGTGGGAGGTGATCAGAAAGCAAAAGCTCTGAGCTGTTATTTGATTATTCTAACAACCTTATGGGTTAGGGTTATCATTCTCATCTCCATTTAAGAAATCGAGGCTTGGAGACATGAAATCCTTGTCCATGGTCACTGAGCTAGTGAATGGCAGGTCAGGGTCTTTTTTCTGTCTTTGCCTTTCTTGGTGTAAACCCTCCTCCTATGTGTGAGAGGAAGTTCTGAACCCAGATTTGTCAGTTTCCAGACTGTAAGCACATCATGCTACACTGTTCTGCTTCCACTCCCGAGGATGGGAAAATGTGAGGAAGAGGAAGTATTGACTAATTGAAATAGAATCGACTAAATGTTAGGTGAGTCTGTGGGTGATTAAGTCTTAGGGAAATCTATGTAAGAATAAGTACCATATTGAAGTGCCATTAGGTCCAGGAAATTTTCGCATTGTTGTCTTCAGTTCTTATAATAACCCTACAGAGGCTGCCCCATTGCAGGTGGAAAACTGCCCCTTCATCTAGAAAGATTATCTTGCTGAAGATCACAGGCTAGTGGGAGGTTGGGGGTTTGGATCCAGATCTGTTGGATTGAGGTTCTTTCCATTACGCCCCATGATCTTCGGAGGATGAAGTCAGAACAACCTGGTGTCCTGGGAGAAGGTAACTAGGTGCCCTCATGCGTATTCTCTTTCCGAGTTCTTAGCGTGGGCCGAGCGCCCGAGCTACAGTAAGAGATAGACGGGATCTTCCCTCATAAACTCCTCCTCCCTAGTCCTTCTAAAACGAAAGCCAAAGCTGCTTTCGGCCCCGCCCACGGGAACATTTCTTATCGACTCACCTATTTTGATTCAAAACGGCACCGAATAAGGGCATATTTCTGAAAATATTAATTAAAAGACCAGTTTTCTTTTTTCATTAAGGACAAGGGTGTTTTTTGAAAGGAAGGAAGAGTAGAAGTTCAGTGTTTGTGTGACACTGGGCCACACTAACCACCATATAACCATGGGAAGAAAGTCAGCTTTGCTGTGGAGTTTCGTGTTTAGGTGTTTAGAATCCTCTAGTTAAAAAAGCCTTTTTGGAGTTGTTATGGTTACATTTTATTCACAAAGGTGAAACAGTAGAGGAAGTGGCCTAAAAGAGATAAAAAAGATAAAAGCCGAGTGCTCACTGTGTGGTAGGCACTATGCCATCTATTTACATTTATCATTCAATGTAATCCTCATAACTACTTTAGAAGGATATAACCTCGTAGTCTCAATTTCAAAGAGAAGATTGAGGCATGGAGAATTCAAGTAATATGCCCGAGGTCACACAGAAGACTGGGGATTTGAACCTAGGAAATCGATGATCCAGGTTGATTAAATTCACTTAACAATTGCTCATCTGTCCCCTAATTTTCCTCATGTAAATACTAAAGTACTTATTTTGCTTAATGCAATAGCTCCAAGCCCTCTAACGTGTCATAATTATTCATCA
>PVKM010023692.1:0-20983 GCA_004027735.1 Carollia perspicillata | reverse complement strand
GCCCACAACCCAGACATGTGCCCTGACTGGGAATTGAACTGGCAACCTTTCAGTTTGCAGTCTGGCACTCAATCCACTGAGCCACACCAGCCAGGATAAAAATTTTTTGTTTTGACAAAAATTTCAAATGTTAGAGGCAGTTGTAACTTTTTCTGTTAATTATTAAGGTTGCTTTGTATAGTTTCAGCTTGCATGGTCCTTTTTTAAATTCCATGCTAACAAGCAAAGGGAGGATTACCTAGTTGATCTAATATTGCTTATTGGTATAAATTTTGCACATTTGTCTTATTTAAAACAATTTAATACTATTAATTTTTTTTACATTAAACTTTAAGCTTCTGTGTTGTGTCTTGCCTTGTGACTGATCCATAAAAGTTGCCTAATATATATAGCTGATTTATTTTATATATAAATAAATTATTTTCTGAATACCTCATTGTGTTTATATTTACTTCTGAATATAATTTTTACCTTATAGGTGAACTAAATGCTTTCAAATTTTCCAATTTTTAAACATTGGAAAAAATTCCGCTCGTGTATATGTAAAATAGTAATAGTTTGAATCTAAATTCCCTTTTTTTCTTGCTTACTCTAAAAGGAAAACAATTACCAGTCACCTAGCACCTTCTGAAAACTGAACATTCAGGATATTCGAATTTAAAAAAGACTGTAACCAAGCAAATTGGAGCTTGGTCATGTGGCACCTTGACACGTGACCCAACAATTAGTGTGGAAGGAAACAGGTTTTTATTAACAGGGTTCCAACCTCAGGGGAGGGGGTGGCTGAGAGCACTACTGCTCAGAGTCCTCCTCTCCTGTGAGACCCAGCACTTCTCTTGCTCCCCGAAAAGCTATAAAGCAAAACCACGCCCAGAAGTTCCCCATTTCCTTATCTGTTTTTAAGCTGGCTGTGCAAATAGGTCTCCGTCCCCTGTGGAATGTGCACTTGTGGGTTTCAGAGTTGCCATCCTCTTGCAGCAGCTCTCGCCTTCAGGATCTGTGGTGCGTTGTCCTCAGCCTCCATGTATTGGTTCGGGGAAACATGTGCCGTGTTACACTGGGTCATGGTGGAGTCCAGGGAGCTCCGTGTCCCAAGAAAGTGACTTCTCCATACACTCTTCAGAGAAGCAGAAGTCTGTAACTCAGCATTCCTGGTCACAGTTCGGCTCCAAGCATTTCCCATGAATCCATGCTTGGCTGGGCAGGTCCCTGCACAGCTCCCTCAGCTCTGCCGCTGTCTTCTCCAGGCAGGCTTCCCGGCTGGCCTCCTCTTTCTTGCCCCAGACCTCTCCTCCCAAGCACCAGACCTCAGGGCAGACCGTCTCTCTTTCAGCCCACACTCGTTTAAATGCTAGGCCTGGAACGTCCTATGTGACCTCATATCTGGCCCCTTCTATGATGTGCCACTTTTGCTAGTTCCCCTGTATATTTTTACCTTTTTTTCGGCTGCCATCTTTAGTTAGGGCAAGAGTTCCCTCTGATACAGTGGTAACTGGGGTGGGCATCCGGTTCCCCTGGCTGTCATGAGTCATTATATCCTCTTAAAGTCACTACATCTTTTGCGTTGGGCAGCAGACCTCTTCCCTTCAGGAAAGGCACAGCTACTAACTTGCCATTGTTATGCAAATTACCTTAAATGCCACATCATCCACTTCCCTCTTCCCCAATCACGGGTTATGGGGGAGGAGCTCTGCTATTTTTGAGGGACCCTCACCCTGTACCCTGTTATAGTACCAGCATAAAAACAGCCTCTTTATAATAACATCTTAGTTATAAATGAAAATAAAAAAAACATTTATAGTAGCAACAAATTATAAATTACCCAAGAAACAATTAAACAAGAATTGTGGAACACTTTTCTGAGGAACACTATACAATTTTACTGGAAGACATACAATAAAACGAACACAGAGACACACCATGTTTCTGGGTGGGAAAATTTAACATAATAAAGCTGTCAGTGTTTTCCAAAATAATATATACATTTTATGCAATTCCAAACAAAATCCCAATGAAGCATTTGGGGAGATCTTGAAAAGTTTCTACTTTAATCTGAAGGGAAAAAAATGTGGTAATTACAAAGGAATTGTTGAAAAAGAATAATGGTGAAGGAGGACCTAACAATACTAAAATGTGTTATAAAGCAAGACTAATTAGTGGTTATGGTGGAGGAATAAACAGATCAGAGGAATAGAGGAGAACCCAGAAACAGACTCATGGACACATGGGAGTGAAGCATCTGATAAATGGGCATTTAATCAGTGAGGAAAGGACAGCCCCTTGAATAAAGCACATTAGGACAACATGATTTCCCTTAAAAATACAAAGTGATGACCGTATTGCGTAGCAAATGAAAAAGTGCTTTAACATGAATTAAAGATATAAATGTAAAAACAAAACAACCAGAACTGATTGGAAAAATAAAGGTAATTTATACAATTTTAGAATTGGGTGAAAAAAGTCAGGATGCCTAAAGGAAAATACTGACATGTTCAACTGTGGGACGTTTTATTTTACATCTGTTTTTCTTACCTGGGCTTCACCCACAGGGGCTGAGTTAGCCACATGCCTCAGTTTATGGCACTAACATCAATAGCTCTTGTGAGGCTTCTCTTTTGTTTTTATACATGAACACATGTATTACATATTGTCACATCCCTTTTATCTTTTCACTCCCCTACATATGTAACTGTTCTGATATTTTATTTATTTATTTTAAAAGATTTATTTACTTACTTTAGAGAGAGAAGGAGGGAGGGAGAAAGAGAGGGAGAGAAACCTCAGTGTGTGAGAGATACATGATCAGTTGCTTCTCACACCCCCCCTACTGGGGACCTGGCCCCCACCCCAGGCATGTGCTCTGACTGGGAATTGAACTGGCAACTTTTTGGGCTGCAGGCCAGACCTTAGTCCACTGAGCCACACCAGCCAGGGCTGTTTGATTATTTTAAATACATATTCTTTTGTTGGTGTTGCTCTAAAATGGGTAATGTTGTTCAGAAGGCATGTCTCTAGTTACGTAAAGTGTATCATGTTACAGAGCTCTTTCCATTTCTTTTTGTAAATTTTAGAGTTGCTATATATTTTATGACTCAAAACTTTTTAAAAACTATTTTTAAGGTATAGCTGGCATACATGATTATATTGGTTTTCGTTCCATTTCTTATTTTATTCCCCGCCCCCCGCCACCATGATTTAAAGCTCCGTATCACTATGTTTACGGTCAGCCTGTTGCTGCTTCTGCTGCACAGTCTCTCGTCGTGTGCATTTACTGTGTTTTACTCAGCCTCCTCCCTGCGACGGGTACCCCGATTGCTGCTGACGCTGAGCCCCAGCGAGCAATGCTTCTGTGAATATAGCCTTGTGCATGCAATTGCGTGGACGTAAGTGGGTATTTCTTTGGGGGTAAATCTTCAGATGTGGACTAGCTGGGCCACAGGGCTACACAGATTTCATCTGGACAAGCGCCAGATTGCTCTCCAGAATGACCACACTGGTGGAATACACGTCTCTCAGCTGTTCATTAAGGCCCAAACCCCCTAATTTTTCTAATTTAACAAGTGTAAAGGGATGTCATTTTTATTTATTTATTTATTCAGTATTTATTTATTTTCAAAGCTTTTATTTATTTATTTCTAGAGAGAGGGGAAGGGCGGGAGTAAGAGAGGGAGAGAGAAACATTGATGTGTGGTTGCCTCTCACGCGCCCCCAACCAGGGACCTGGACCCGCAACCCAGGCCTGTGCCCTGACCAGGAATCGAACCAGTGACCCTTTGGTTTGCAGGCTGGCGCTCAGTCCACTGAGCCACACCAGCCAGGGCAGGGATGTCACTTTTAAAAAAAATTTCTATTCAAAGTGAGTTGTCTGTAGGTAGCATATAGTTGGATCTTACATTTGTATCAAGTCTGAAAATCTCTGCCTTTTATTTTGAATTCTGAAGCAAATCACATGAGTCATAATTATAAGTTTGTCTGGGTTTGATTCTGCCTTTTTGTTTTAAACTTTATGCCACCTCTTTTTTGATCCTTTTACTTTCTTTTCTGCCTTCTTTGTGATTAACTAAATATTCTTTAAGGTTCCACATGTCTCCACGATGGCCTTATTAGCTCAATTAAAAAAGAAAATGGTTCCTCTAACTAGAGTTTCCCTGCTGCATGTTTAACTTAAAACAGAATATTGTCTAATGACTTCAGTTTGATAGAAAAGCCTTATTACAATGCACTTCCATTTCCCGCAGGACAGTTATACAGTCATGTGTAGTTTGTTACGCAGATTCCTCCCATGCCTCCTCCCACCGCTAAACACCTACAGTTGTCTCCAGCGATGAATTTGTATCTTTCCCGGTAGAGAGGGAATAATGAACTCTTTGTAAATTTATGGCCTCCTTTTAGGCAAATAGAGCTTTTCTAGTACTTATTTCTTCTCAGTTGCCTCCCACTGAAAATAATCCTTATGCCGAAGTGGCATGTTTAGAGGTGGTAAATTCTGTTTCCTTCCGTCATAATGCACTAGTCCTTATGCAGCCAAGGGTCTCCTTTAATACTCTGTTCTTCTGTTTCCTCCTTCTTTTAATATATTGTATTGATTATGCTATTACAGTTGTCCCATTTTTTTCCTCTCCTTTATTCCCCTCCATCCTGCACCCCGCCTCCCACCAGCATCCCCCACCCTTCACTCATGTCCATGTACATATAAGGTCTCTGGCTTCTCCATTTCCCATATCATTCTTAACTTCCCCCTGTCTATTTTGTACCTATCATTTATGCTTCTTATTCTCTGTACCTTTTCCCCCATTCTCCCCCCACCCCCACCCTGATGATAACTGTCCATGTGATCTCCATTTCTGTGATTCTGTTCCTGGTCTAGTTGTTTGATTAGTTTGTTTTTGTTTTTAGGTTAAGTTATTGATAGTTGTGAGTTTGTTCTCATTTTACTGTTCATATTTTTTATCTTCTTAGTTAAGTCCCTTTAATATTTCATATAATAAGGACTTGGTGATGATGAACTCCTTTAACTTTACCTTATGGGGGAAGAACTTTATCTGCCCTTCCATTCTAAATGATAGCTTTGCTGGGTAGAGTGATCTTGGGTGTAGGTCCTTGCCTGTCATGACTTTGAATACTTCTTTCCAGGCCCTTCTTGCCTATAAGGTTTGTTCAAGAAATCAGCTGATATATGAGAACCCCTTTGTAAGTAAGTCTTTCCTTTCCTCTTGTTGCTTTTAAGATTCTCTCCTTATCTTCAATCTTGGGTTATGTAATTATGATGTGCCTTGGTGAGTGCTTCCTTGGATCCAACTTCTTTGGGACTCTGAGCTTCCTGGATTTCCTGGAAATCTAGTTCCTTTGCCAGATTGGGGAAGTTCCCCTTAATTATTTTTTCGGATACGTTTTCAATTTCTTACTGTTCCTCTTCTCCTTCTGGCACCTCCATGACTTGGATGTTGAAACATTTAAAGTTGTCCTGGAGGTTCCCAAGCCTCTCCTCGTTTTTCAAAATTCTCCTTTCTTCATTGTGTTCTGGTCAAATGTTTATTTCTTCCTTCTGGTCCAAATTGTTGATCTGAGACCCATTTCCTTCCTGTCACTGTTAGGTTCCTGTACATTTTCCTTCATTTCACTTTGTATAGCCTTCATTTCTTCCTCTATTTTGTGACCATACTCAACCATTTCTGGGAGCATCCTGATTACCAGTGTTTTGAATTCTGCATTTGATAGGTTGGCTATCTCTTCATCGCTTAGTTCTATTTTTGGAGCTTTGATCTGTTCAACCTGTTCTTTCATTTGGGCTGTATTTTTTTTTGTCTGGGTGTGCCTGTTACATTTTAAGGTGTGGAGCCTTAGGTGTTTGCCAGGGCAGGGCAACCCTCCTCCCTGTGTTGTGGTGCTGTGTGTGTGGGAGGGATCCGAGAGGGAACAGTGCTGCTTACTAGTCTCTCCGCTCGCTTTCAGTCACTTCCCCTGCAACCCACAAGCAAATTGGGCCCTTCTGGTGTTGATTCCTGGTAGGTGGGTTTGCATAGGTTCTAAGACCCTGTGGTCTCTCCAACAAACTCTCCTGTAAGACTGGGAGTTTCTCCCATTACTGCCTCAACCCCCATAGGTGTTTTTAGTCAGAGGCTTTGAAGCTTTATTTCTCTACACTGTAACCCTGAGTTGCATGGTCTGTCTCACTCCCCAGTTGTTCCTCCCAGTTTATCTGCATGCAAATGTGGGACCGCCTGATGCACTAGCCCCTACCTTGCCACAAGTCTTCTCCTCCCTGGCTGCCCATCTCCGCCTTTCTGACTAGTCTGGATGGATGTTTCTTTTTTAACTCGTTGGCTGTCAGACTTCCATACCGTTCAATTTTCTGGCAGTTGTGGTTATTTTTTGCTTTTTAATTTGTCGTTGTCTTTTTTTTTTTCCGTTGTGTAAGGAGGCAAAGTGTATGTACCTACGCATCCATCTTAGCAGGAAGTGCCGTTGCCACCTTCTATTGTCACGTCTTCTCCCCTTTGCCCATACCACAGGTTTATCCTGGAATTGCGAGTCAGAATCGCTTTGATTTTCTGGTCTGAATCGTGTCTTTTGTGTGGTTCCTTGAAGTTATTGCAGGCTTGATCTATTTCTCAATGCAGTTTGAATATCGTGGTTCCTGCCCTCTTCCAGAATAGCATACACTTTGATTTGAAAGAAGTGGTTTCTCAAATTGGTAATTACAAAACAGTCACAGGGAAGTAAAGTACAGCATAGGCAATACGTGTGTAGTCGATGACATTGCAGTAACTGTGTATGGTGCCCGGCGGGCACTAGGCTTTGGGGGGAAATTACTCTGTAAATTACATGTGACTAACCACTATGTCTAACAATGGAAACCAATACAAAATAATGCTGAATGTCAACTGTAATTAAAAAATTATTATTTTTTTTTTAAAGAAAGAAGTGGTTTCAGCCAGAAGAACAAACATGGGTGTTGGCAGCCTGTCAGGACTGAGTGTGTGTTGGAGGAAACAGCCCTGGTGCAGTGTGGGGTCATGGAAACGTCTACTTTTTTCTTTTTTAATTGTTTTGACTCTAAGTTTGAAGTGTGTCTAAAGTTGCTATTATCTTTGCAGCCGTTGTTTCCTGCAAGTACTTTGGGCTACAGTTTTTTACTCTTATTTCTTTGTCGATCCAATGACTTCTGCTTTCCATCCTTAGGGAATTTTGGCTCACTGACCTACCTTTTCTTTATTCTGGAGGTGCTAGGGATTTGGTCTATTCAACTGGCTCTCTGCTTAGTTAGTTGAGAAACTTGGGGCAGGAAGGAAAGTAGATTACTATCTTAATCTAATCTCTCCAGTTGCTTCTATTTTTCTATGGCAGTCAGGGCAATATTTTTTTTATCAGAACCGGTAAAGAAAATAAACTGATAAAATAAATAAATTTTATTTATGAGAGCAATTTTCTCTTGACTTTACTGAAGGAATCATTTATCATTTCTGTTTCCTGCATTAACTCGTTTTCACCAGGACTCATTTGCCCATGGGCTTTAAACTCAAATACTGATAGCATGAAACCCATTATTAGTTTAATGATCTGGGAAAAGATAAAATGCATAAGAAAAAAACCAGATGAATTATAAAGAATGGGAGGCTTATTCTAAACACTAAACATGAGCCTAATACATGGGTTAGTTCTCAGTTTTATGCAATGAACTGAAATTATGGCATGGGGATGAGTATGTTTTCACGTTTTCAGGAAGACTGTCGTGTGAGCAGGGCTTCCCATCCTCCACACTGTTGATGCTTTTTGGCCCAGAGGAGTCTCTGCGGGGGAGGCGGGGCCGTCCTAAGGAGGATGTTTTGCAGCATCCCTGGCCTCCACCTGCTGAATGTCAGCATCACCTTCCCCACCTCCCGCTGGTTACGACAACCAAAAACGTGTCCAGATGCTGCCGAAGGTACTCTGGAGGAGGGTGGGGCTAAATGGCCCCAGTTGAGAACCACGGTTAAGGGGGCAAAGGGGAAAAAATTGGGACAACTGTCATAGCATAAACGATAAAATATAATTTAAAAAATTCACCGTTGAATGAAAGAACCACTCACCCCAAATAGCTTTTCTAGTATTAGATGATAAAATATATAACACAGAATTGTATGTCCATTACATCCAATTCAATACTTTACAATAGACTGTGTCTTATCACAATCCCGTGCAATTTTGAAAATATTGATGCTGTCTGAGTTCAGCATGGTTAAAAGTAGAATGTAAAAGCTAGGAAAAAAGCTCTAATACTAGAATTAAAGTAAGACAGGAACTCTTGTAAACAACTATTAACCAAAGAATAAAGAAAAACCCAATTCGAGAATGTCTAGAAAATAACAAAATTGATTTATAAAATCTTAACTAAATCAGTGCTCTAAAGAAAAATTAAGGTCGTCAACATTTATATTGTAAAACAAGAAAAAGAAAAACAACCAAGCAAAAATCAATGAAATAGGCATTCAACCTAAAAAAGTTAGAGGTCTATTGAAAAACTAAGAAAAATAGACAAGAAATCAGTAAAAGAAAATGAGATATTAGTGAATTAGGAAACAGAAAACAGAACCAATTAATGAATTTTCTTTTCCTTTGGGTAATTCGCTCTAAGTGAAATCCAGAAACAAGCAAAAATGACTTGATAAACTACTAATTAATTAACAGGGAAAACAACAGAGAGACATAAAAAATAAGAACAAAAAAAGGGGAAATAACCACAGGTTTAGGAAAATTAAAGGAATCAAGAGAGTTCAAGGGTATAAGAGAGCTTAAGTATTTTTATTTTGTTTACTGATCTGTCCCAACTGCCTAGGACAGAGCCTAGCAGAGTGGCACACAAAAATGTTGGTTGACTAAATGAACGAATACATTTACATTTGCTAAACTATATACAACTTTGAAAAATTTCAAGAAGAAAAATGTGAAAAATTGATCCTAGATGAGATAGAAAGTCTCAGGTAAATTCTCCTATTGACAGATGAAATTCTCAGGTGAATTTCTCAGGTAAATTTCACCAACACTTTAAGGAACAAACAATTTACATTGAATTTAATTTGTTCTAGAGCAGAGAGAGTGAAAGAAAAATCTTGCTCTCTCTTTTGAACCACGGAGTGAGCACAACTTGATAATGGAAACGATTAAAGAGTATACATAAAGAAAACCACAGAATAGTCTTATATATAGATATCAGTACAAAAATCCTCAATGGAGCAGTTTCACCTCTCAGCACAGTTGTAAGAAAAACCTGAGCAGTTATTTCTGCGTGCTCCTGGTAAGGCTGCCCCTCCCTGACCTCCATGCGGCCCTTGGCAGGACTTAACCTGAGATCTATCCAGTCCCTAGTCTTCTGGCAACCTTTCCCCTTCCTGACAACCCCACGTGCTCCTAGAGATTCTGCGTAGCTCTCTGCATGGCCTTTGAAGGAAGTTTACCAATAGCCAAATCTAAGGGGGACCCTACATAAGTCCATGGGTTTACTCCCCCCTGCCAGCGTACTCTGCATCTCACTCTCAAACTGGCTAAAACACCAGTGCCCAGAGGAGATTAGGATTAAAAGTGATTATCGATTCTTCCCCACCCCCAGCCCTAGCCAAGAGAAGTGAAAACGCAGGGATTTGGTATCTGGAGATAGAAACATGAAGTCTGTAGTTCAGGTTCAGGGGGAGTTCACATTCAAGGGCCAGGGCTCCACGAAACATCCAGACTTAGTTAACCAGTGTACAGTGATCAGAGACGAAAAGTCAGCAGCAGATGCCTGAAACTGTGAGGGAGTTCCAGAGAAATACCAAGTGTGGGGAATTTGATTTTGCTCAACCTCCCTTAATTCCCATAACTGTGGTCATAAAAGCGTGTGCATCTCAGAGGTGAAGGCTGCAGACACGGGATCATCGTTTACGTCCCTCTCTTGGCCTCTGGCTGCCCTCAGTGTCATTACCCAGGGAAGATGGAGCCTGAGGGAGGTCCTCTAGGAGAACAGTCAGGGTAGGCAGGTCAAGAAGCCTTCTGCAGCCCGGGGTAGCAAGTCCTGGCTGCTTCTGTCCCTGGGTTTTTATGGACCAGTGAGCACGGTATGCTTTTGGCCTCCTCTCCTTTTCCTGGCAGGCTGTGTCCTCATTGATGTGTCTTACTCCCTAGCAGGTCGGAGGCACCTGATTAGACAGGAGATTGATTTGGGTTAATAAACGTCTCTGGGGTCACATAAGTCCCCAGGAAGGTCAACATGATTGGTCATCAATGCCTGGGCTCTGCAAAGCTCTGGCCGAGTGAGGCCACTTTTATCATTGATGTCAAATGGAGAGGCTGGAAATCTTGACAGAAGGATGGTGTGTTAGTGTGCTAGGGCTGCTGGAATGAAGTGCCGCAAACACGGTGACTCACACGCACATTTATTACCTCACGGTTCTGGGGGCCAGGTCCGAGATCAGGGTGTCAGCCAGGCTGGCTCCTTCTGAGGGCTGGGAGGGAGAATTCGGTCTATGCCTCCTCCCAAGCTCCTGGTGGTTTGTGGTAAATCTTGGAGGTTCCTTTCCTTGTAAAAGCATCACCTTCATCTCCTCCTCTGTCCTCACATGGCATCCTTCCTGTGTGAGTGTCAGTGTTCAAATGTCCTCTCCTTACAAGGACACCAGTCATATTGCACTAGGGTCCACTCTAATGGCCTCACCTTAACTAGTGACATCTGTAGTAACCTTATTTCCAAATCAGGTCACCTTCTGAGGTACTGGGGGCTAGGACTTTAACATACACATTTTGGGGATACAATTCACCCCAACATAGAAGGGAAGCTTGAGGGGACTGTGAGGGGAGGGGGAGTCGACATGCAGAAGCTCCTATCAGACTGTCCCTCTTCCCTGACCTTCCTGCTTTCTGTCCCCAGTATCTCTGTGATGACTCAGGGAGCATTCCCCGCTTCCGATCTTCAGAAATATACACATTTTCCCTCTGACAAATGGTGGGACTCTTTTTCCACTGCTTGTCTTTTAAAAATGGTTGGATAGGTGTGGTCCCTCCTCCACACCAGCCCCTTCAAAATACTTTGAAGGGGTTTGACGACAGAGATCAGGACTCGAGCTTCTGATCTCCTTCTCCTTCCCTCTCTTCCCAGAGCTCTGTGTGCAGTAGGAACCCGATCAAAGGTCTCTCAATAGAGCCCTGGCTGGTGTGGCTCAGTGGATTGAGGGTTGCTCAAAGGGTTGCTGGTTCAATTCCCAGTCAGGGCACATGCCTGGGTTGTGGCCCAGGTCCCCAGTAGGGGGCGCACCAGAGGCAACCACACATTGATGTTTCTCTCCCTCTTTTTCTCCCTCTCCCCCTCTCTAAAAATAATATGTTTTTTTAAAAAGAGCCTCTCAATAGAATGACCTCAGACAACCAGCTCCGCCCCCCTCCCCCACCCCACCCCCATCCAGCAACAAAACAGAGATTCACATGGTGGAGCAAATCATCACACTTTAATAGGAATTGTTTCGAGCAGACCATTTTTCCAGAGGACAACATTATAAGTATTAATATTGGAATCAGTGGAAATAGTGAGATCATCTTTTTTAAGTGATAACTTCTCAGAAGTGTATATTTTTTCAGGTCATTGAAGATTATCTGTTTGGACAAACATAATTTTTGAATCAGTGCCCTGTGAAGGCGACCTAATGTGAGTGAATAAAACATATTGCTTGAGTTGAAAATAGGCATACCTCTGTTGCAAAATTCTAATAATCTCACTCACTTGAAAACAATTACATACAGGAAAATTACCAGTGTTGTTTTGAACGTGCTATCTTGAAATTTACATAGTTATCTCAAAAACACTTTAGAAAAGTCTTTAATATAACAATTTTATAAAGGTTTTTTTTTTCAGTTTCCCCCCCCAAAGCCTCCCTTTTAAATGCCTTCTTTTAAAATAGCCGTCTATGGACCATCTCACAATACAGGGTTTTATTTGCATATGGTGATAGTCTCAAGACAGTATGCGTAATGGTAGTTGTATGAGGCGTGGGGGAAAGTGTAACAGTGTAAGTAAGAGTCACCAGGTATGTGAAGCTCAGGCCCTTTAAAGCATACAGGAGAGAACTAGCCATCCTTAAAGCTGGGTAAAAACTAATCAAACACTGGATGGAAACAGCCACCACATCATTATGGCTTTGCCGACCCCCTAATTGCTTCCAAACCATTATTTCAACAGATTTAAACTTTTTTCAACATAGCTAAGTCAAAGTCATGTATTACACAGAAGTTAAACCCATCACCACTTCATCTGAGAGGAAGCACCGGCCAAAGGTCCTGGCACACACGGGAGGGAAAAATCATTCAGGAGCTCTAGTAAGTCAGTATTCATCATGAAATGGGTACTCGGGATGGTCACTCCACCTGCCAAATCAAGTCCCCAAAGGGAAAAATTTCACTCCAAAGTCGCACAGCTGCACCTGTTACTAGCACCCTTGGACCATTTCACTGACTACTCCCTGGCCCTCCTAATCGTCCCCTCTGTGTCTGATGCACCCTCCTCCCAGTTTTCATCCAGCCAGCTGGTCCACCGAAGCCCCAGACAGCACCGGGGTTTAAGTGTGTGTGTTTGGGGCTTGGTGAGGGCGCAGCTGGCTGCCGCTACACCAACAGTTTGATCGGAACAAAACAACAGGCAGTGAGTGATGCCTGCCACGTTCCAACCCCTCCCTCCCTTCTGCTGCCCTGAAACAGGCTGCCCCCCAGGCCAAGGGTCCCTGGAGTGCTCCTCTTCATCGTGTGGCCACTAGTAAGGGCCCCCTCTTCTCCTCCTAGTCCTCCTTGCCTTTCTCACTAGGCCTCCTGAGAGCTGATCGTTTGAGATCTGGAATGATGACCCGCAAAGTAAGTTTCTGCTGTAGTGATGGCAGTGATGATGATGAACCTATCTCAAACAGCGTCGGTGGAGTGGCCTTTAGAAGGACAAGGGTGCGTGTGCACACACGCACCTATCGTGGGCCGCGTCTAAGACTCAGTTCTTTACAAGTACTCTGAGCTTTAAATTAAAATATAAATTGAAATAAAATAAATTAAATTAAAAGAAGAAAAGGTTCCGAAATTCAGTCAAGGATTAATTGAATGAAAGAAAAGAATCTTGCATTGCCCCGCATGCCTAAATAATGCATTTTTTTTGACCCCTGGGTCCTAATTTCTATTCCTCTTTGCTGATATTTCTATTTATTTCTTGGGACAATTAATTATTTTTCTCAGTGTTTCTAGAATTAGGTATTAAATATGTCAAGTGTCCAACCAAATAATGTCATCAGTTAATTGTCTGTAAAAAATATCAGTACATTGGTGGATTGACTATATCTTACTAACTCTTATTAATTGAATGATATTTATTCAGTAGAAATCGTTTATCTTTAAGAGCTATTAATTAACCTATAAGTGTTTCTTAGCTCCAAGTTTGTGTTCACCCTTTCGTTCTCAAGACTAGGTGGTACCTTTCGATGTTGATAATTTTCCCCCCTGGAAAAATTATCAGCTCCCATTACGAAGCTGTTCTATTAATTCAGAAATTCGATGTTAACACAGAGCAGTTTCTGACTCTTGAAAAAAAGTGAGTGTCCAAATTATATGAACCACTTTAATGAGCATTTATCAATGTTCCCTTAAAGAAAAGGTTGAAAAAAAGAAGGAGACTATCCAGGTGATCTGAAGAACAGGAAATAGTAATAAAGAATGATTAAGAAGAAAAAAATATGTGTGTGTATCTGTAGAAGGTATGTGTGTGTATATAGAGGATATATATATACCGGAGCTAGCAGAGGCAACACCTACCTGAGTGTGGTCGGTAGGGTAATAATATGGGTGTAATAATTTGTAGTTTTAATTTGAACATGTCCCCTAAAATGCCATAGGGTGTGCTTGAGTGTGATATTGTTATGTTACAGAATTCCATGTAACTTGCTTGTGCCAGACCCTGTATATATATTCGCTTTTCCTTTAAAGGACCCATGGCTCATGGCTGACTCTGGCAACATTTGAAGGAGTTCGGGCAATGCTGCCTGCGCTAAGCCTCCTGACAGGTGGAGCCAACGCCTCCGAATCTTACAGCAGGCATTCTTCTGGAACTACCTTCCGGGCTCCCCCCCTCCCCGGGTGCTGTTTCTACCCCACTCTCATGTCTGTGTCCCAGGAACTGCTGTTTGTTGTTGCTACCTTTGCTCTAATGTGTGCGTCACTTTGATTTTTAGGAAGAGATACATATGGCGTTTGAATAATTGTGCCGCTATTGTATTAATTTGCATTGTATTGTATGCACACTATGACTCAATTCTCAAAGTCTTGAGCTTGCCATGCCTTCACTGGTCATGACATGTCCTATGAATGCCAGAAATCTCCTCTTAAATAAAAACGTAGATTTGCAGTAAGTTCCTAGAATGAATATAATTTACCCAGATCTATTTAATACGCAGAATACGCTGCCCAGAGGCCTGTAGCCTGGGCTTCTGTGGACATAGGTCCGCTTCCTAGAGCCCTCTTGGCTGACGCTGGACAGCCCACCACCCCGGGCGGCACCTGACTGATGACCCCCCAGAACTCACATGCGCAGCTCCACAAAGCGGACGTTTTTGTTCAAGGCTTCAACGCTCTTCATTTCTTCTTCAGTGAGAGAGAAGTCAAAGATCTGAAATAGCGGCAATAAAAGACAGACTTTGGTAATGATAGAAAATGGGTCCAGCTCGGGATCAGGGAGGGAGTGGAGGCAGCAGTCGGAAACCTTCAAAGATTGAGGAACATCTCCGCAAATTCTCTGCGTCTCTGTAAGGAGAGCTGGACGAGGGCTCCGGGCCGCCCCACCAGTGCGGAGCAGGAATTTTCTTCCGCACCTCGTCTTTAAGACCGGTCTGCTGGGGACACCTTGCAAACAATTCCAAATGCCAGGAAACGTTAGTGGAGGACATCTGAAATTCCAGGAATAAAGAATTCTTATTATTTCTGGATAAGATGCTGAACTTTTGATTCTGGACCAGAGCCTTTGAGTACTTAAAAATCTTCCCTTGTCTCTGAAGTGCTTTTATACTTTGAAAAAACTTTTAGCTTGCTTTATTTTGTCCTCCTGATCATATTTCTCTGATCATTTTTAATGCCTCTTTTTCTAGCTTTTAATTCTTACTATATTTTCATTGTTTTATTTTTTTCTTAGCTGGTACACTTTATACTCTGGTTTTATGATATTCTTTTATTAATATTTTAATATTTTATTTTTAGCTTATTTATATTTTAAACACTTGGTTTATCTCTTCATAATTTATCTTCTCTGTCTTTTCAATCTTTCTGTTATTTAAATTTTATTTTAGTATATTTAACCATTTCAGTCATTTATATTAGTATGCTTAACCATTTCAATCTTTTATGTAAGTAATACTTTTATATTAGTAATACATGTAAGTAATAGGTATTATTCATGGAATAAATAGTAAAAGTTGTTACCCACCACCCTGGCCCTATTCCCCACCCTACATATTCTTTCCAAATATTCAACACACAGTAAGAGTAACATGTAATAACTACATTATATCTTTATTATTCTGTAACTTTCTTTCATTTACTTTTTTTATTAGAAAAAAATCTTGGTGATTTTTTTTTCTGTCAAAATATATAGACTGACTTTATCCATTGTCTACTACTGTATCCACGGTATAGATGTAACACAATTGACTTAATCATTCTACCACAGATTGCTTCCAAGTGCTTTTTCCCCCACAGGCAAACCTTTCTTTGATTACTTATTATCCAAGTATTAGAGTTTAGGAGATTGTGTAAGAAATGAAAAGTTTGCATGACTTACAAACAGTTCTGAATGAACCAATCACGTGTAATGGGAATCCTTACTCAAGCATCCTTTTTGCTATTTTGAGTGTTGGTGAGTCAGCGTTGGACTCCAGGGAACAGACAATGTGCTCTAACAGCAATGTGAAGCTGCAGACCCTGCTGAAGGCGCAGGATTTCGTGAAGGCAGTGACAGTGATCTTGGAGATTTGCTTGATGACAGGCATGCTCTCTTTCAGACGAGAATCTGACACAGTTACATTTTCCTTTGGTAGATATATCACAAAGTATGATTTGGAGGGAGAGGGGATTGAGAATCTCCTTCAGATGAAGCTCTCTGAAATTTTACCACAATCACTGTTTTCATGGTCACTTTACAGAAGCCTTTGTGAAGTCGAGGATGTTGTGTTGGGTTATGTCATTTTGTGACGTGCATGTTAAAAATCAACAGAGACTCACTCCATTTCTTTTAAAATGTAGTGCACATTTATGATTTTAACCTAAATTTTGTTTCCTATAAAATGAGTAGCCCTGGCCGGTGTGGCTCATTTGGTTGGAGCATCATCCCATAATGGAAAGGTTGCAGGTCTGCTTCCCGGTCAGGGCACATGCCTAGGTTGTGGGTTTAGTCCCCAGCCAAGGCGCCTACAGAAGACAACCAATCAGTGTTTCTCTCCCACATCAATGTTTCCCTCTCTCCCTCCCCCTCTCTCTAAACAGCAATGAAAAAATGTCCTTGGGTGAGGATTTAAAATAAAATTTAAAAATATAAAGTGAGTAAAATTACTTTCATAAATTTCAGTTTCCATTTTAACATAAATTTCTAAATTCCCTACCCCTCCATGATTTCTATGCAATGTGTCTCCTTATCATGTGGATTGATTTCAGCAATCTTTTTTTGTGTGTGTGTGGCCCAAATTATCCTACGTGAATGAGGATCTCGTATTAGAAAACTGAGCTCCTGATGTTTCTCCCCAAACTTGCTTCTCTTACAGTAAATGTTTCAAGGAGGAGAGAGTATTAACTGATTGAACTACTGCTGACGGATCTAGTAGGACAGAACTAGGAACTAATTATTGGATCTGGGAGTGCGGGGGTCCCTGGACACCTTGACGAGAGCTATTTCAGTGGGATGCTCAGGGAGGAAGCGTGGTTTCAATGGGTTTTAATGGGGGAAAGGGGCTTGGAGGCCATGAGAATAGAATTCTGCTATAAGGGGTTGGCTATCAACAGAGAGGAATGGATGATCGCTGGAGAGGAAGGTGAATCTCGATTGGATTGGATTTTTTGAGATTGGAGGTTATACATGGGTATGCTGATGGCAATGAAGCAGTAGAGAAAGACCATTGATGATGCAGGAGAGAGAGCGGAACATCCAAGATTATGGAGAAGTTATTACACATGAGCAATCATAGTTTCCAAGGAATACAGTGGGTATCAGTGGCTGAAATATATAAAACAAGATCACTGTGGGAGAGGAGGTCTAAAGACTGTCCCGCCGGGTTATGGAAAGGACCATTTTCTTTGCATTCACTAAGAACTGTGACAGGGGAATTTGGGGGACAGTAAAAGTGAGACAGGAGATAGAACCTTCAAGGAGTGGGATCAGTGGAGGCTGCATAGTGGGTGATGTAATTTGATATTTGTTATTGTTGTTTTAACATTAAAAGTGTTCTGCTTCTACCCAGGCTGGTGTGGCTCAGTGGATTGATCTCTGGCTTGTAAACCAAAAGGTCTCCAGTTCAATTCCCAGTCAGGGTACATGCCCGGGTTGCAGGCCAGGTCCCCAGTAGGGGGCATGTGAGAAGCAACCACGCATTAATGTTTCTCTCTTTCTCTCTCCCTTCCCCTCTCTCTAAAAACAAATAAATAAAATCTTTAAAAAAAAAAGTGTTCTGCTTCTTTATTAGTTTCCTTCATTTTACCTTGAGTTCTATTTAGCTTTTAATTGTTGCTACCTTATAGTTTAAGTTTTTACTACATAACTTTTGTTTCCCTTCCTCTTCTTTTACAGTAAACACATTTAATGTTTCCTTTGCCCTTTCTGTTTTGTGGATCTTTACTATTCTTTTAAAATATTTTAAGGGTTTGTTTTTACCTCAGTTCTAAAAGGGCATTTTGTTGATTTTTGGTTTTAACACCCAGTGAAGTTCATTGTTATCAAGTGAGTCCAGAACTTAAAGAGTGAAAATTGGCTGTGATTTCCACCCTCATTTCTCTAATAAATCTGCCCCCCTTTTGTATTTTCTCGTGCAAATCTTTGAATTCCATCCCTTATTCTCAGGGGACTGGAAATCTATGAAATGCAACATCGTTAGTTGCAATGAAAATTTTCAAGAGAATGACAGACCCTTCAGTACAAAAGTGTGATTTGCTAAGCGACATCAAGTTCAAAGACTTTAGCCTTCCATCGCACAGACCGTGTGTAACCACTCTCAATTTCTGAACAGGAAAACCTTGAATCCGTGAAAACATTTGTTTCAGGCACATGTGTCAGAATTTGTTTTTTAAAAAATTTTGATGACCCTACACATTAGCCATGCCATGGTTCTCTTTTTCTTTTAAGTGGGCTGAAAACAGTGTCAGTGACTTTTTACTGTGAGGTATTTTGGTGTTAATATACTGTCAGTAGTTGATATAGATGTCTAGCATCCTTTCCTCTCCTTTGCTAATCACAGAATCTTTTCTTTTCCTTTTATGAACTTTCTTTCCACCACCTCATAGGGCTGTTTGTCACGCCCTCAACTCCTGCCCAGGAATGGGGATGTTGCCTAGGGGACCAATTGAATTATCTTACTCACTGGACACAATGAGTAATAGGGGGTGTGGTCCATGGTCCACCAAGGAACAATCAGGGATTGACAGAAGCCCTGACAAAAGTCTTTCCCCAGGAATATCAACCCTATGAGACTGAGGGGAAGGTAGAATTTACACCTGCGAAGGTTACAGATGAAAAATCAGGTGATAGATTTGATTGAGGTGGACCACTGAGAGGACGTGAAGGCCCCAGAGGGGGCCTGTAGAGCAAAGACAGACATAGTCCCAGGAACAGAGCTTTTGACTGTTTTGACCAGAGAGGGAAACGGGAATTTGAAGACATATGGTAGGAATGACAAAATAGCAATCGGAACTGAAGACAGAATTGGTGGACGCAGGGTTTGCTCCTGGGGTCAGGCAAAGACACCGGGCACGGTGTAGGTGCGCGCACTCTGAACCTACAGTGAGGTGGAAATCTCGTCTTTATTTGCCTTTCATGAACGTGATGTCCTCTTCTGTGCCTGCAGTGTCTTCATAATTGTGTTCCCTTAAGTAGAGACTAAGAAGAGGCTGATTTTTAGGCTTTTGTTTAGTGAGATTACTTTACAAAATGGGTTTGCTTTGTTGCAATTAGATTTGAAAACTCTTTCTAGAATTCTTTCACCAAAATTTATAAAGTATTTACAAAACTCAATACCAACCCTGCCCCCAAACAATCCAATTTAAAAAATGGACAAAGGACCTGAATAGACAACTTCTCCAAAGAAGACGTGAAGATGGTCAACGAACATGAGAAAAGACACTCAGTGTCACTAACCAGAGAAATGCAAATTAAAACCATGAGATACCACCTCACACCTGTCAGAGTGGCTACATCGATAAATCAACAAATGTTGGTGAGGATGTGGAGAAAAGGGAACCCTCATGCACTATTGGTGGGAATGCAGACAGCCACTGTGGAAAGCAGGGTGGGGTTTCCTCAAAAATTAAAAATGAAACTGCCTTATGGACCAGTGATTCCACTTCTGGGAGTTTATCTGAAAAACCCAAAACACTAATTTGAAAGAACATAGGCACCCCTATGTTATTTACAGTAGCCAAGATTTGGAGGCAGCCCAAGTGTCCGTCAATAGAGTATAAAGAAAGCAGTGGTACATTTACACAATGGAATACTACTCAGTCATAAAAAGAAGGAAATGGACTTGGAGAATCTTGTGCCAAGTGAAATAAGCCCGTCAGAGAAAGACAAGTACCATAGGATCTCACTTATATGTGAAATCTAATGAACAAAATAAACTAACTAACAATACAGAAAGAGACTTGTGGATGCAGAGAACAAACTGACAGCTGTCAGAGAGGAGGGCGTTGGGGGGCTGGGTGAAAAAGGTGATGGGATTAAGCCCTTCCCCCCAAAACCCCACACAACAAAACTCAGAGGTAGCAGCGTGGTGATTACCAGAGGAGAATGTGGGTGGTAGGAGGTAGGCGAGGGCAAGGGAGGATAAAGGGTGATGGAAGAGACCTGGCTTGGGGTGGTGAACACACAGTACAGTGTACATTGTGCTTTGCTTTATTGCACTTCACAGATAATTGTGCGTGTGCGCATGTGTGTTTACAAATGGAAGGTTTGTGAAACCTTGTGTCAAGCAAGTGTCCTGATGCCATTTTCCCAGTAGCATTAGCTCACTTCTTGTCTCATTGTCACATTTTGGTAATTCTTGCAGTATTTCACACTTTTTCATTATTATTATACTTGCTATAGTGATCTGTGACCCGTAATCCTTGATGTTATTATTGTGATTTGTTTGGCATGCCATGCATGGCACCCGTATAAGACAGCAGACTCACTTGGGTGTGCCCTCATGGCTCCTTCGACCAGCTGCTCCCCAGCTAATAACCCGGCCGTGGCCTCTAAGTGCTCAAGTGAAGTGAAGAGCTCGAGTCTCTCACTTTAAATCAAAAGCTAGAAATAGTTCAGGGTGGTGAGGAAGGTGTGCCGGAAGCCGGGATAGGTTGAAAGCTAGGTCTCTTGTGCCAAAAAGCCACACGGTGAAGGCCAAGGAAAAGTTCTTGAAGGAGATTAAAAGTGCTACTCCAGCAAACAGGATTAGAGAGCGGAACAGTCTCATGGCTGGTGTGGCCACAGTGCTGTTAGTCTGGAGAGAAGGTCAAACCAGCCACCATGTTTCCTCAAACCACAGCCCAACCCAGAGCGAGGCCCTCGCTCTCTGCGGTCCTGTAAGCCTGAGGGAGGGGAGGAAGCTGTGGAAGAAAACTTTGCAGCTAGAGAGGCTAATTTGTGAAGTTTAAGCAAAGAAGCCGTCTCCTCCATTATGATAAAAATGTGTGGAATATTGCAAGAATTGCTAAAATGTGACACAGAAAAGGGCCAGGTGAAGCAGCAAGTTACCCAGAATCCCTAGCTCAGATCATTATTGAAGGTGGC